>JASGYR010000030.1:0-195130 GCA_030068185.1 Colletes collaris | reverse complement strand
AATGCAAAACGAATGTGGCCAGAAGGGCATTCGGTGGAAATTTAATCCACCCAGTGCCCCCCCATTTTGTTGGGATGCAGGAAGCAGGGGTCAAATCGGTGAAGCATCATTTGAAGCGCATCATAGGAGAATTCACTCCCACGAGCGAAGAATTACAGACGTTACTCTGTAAAATCGAAGCTAGTTTAAACTCGCGACCGATTGCCGCTCTGAGTGACAGCCCTGATGATTACGCGCCTCTCACACCGTCCCACTTTCTTATCGGTGGACCTGCAATGGCACCCCCGATGGAATCCGTGGAAAATGCAAACATTTCGCATCTTACAAGATGGAGAGCCATGCAAAAATTCCACGAGCAGCTCTGGAGACATTGGACGAGAGATTATCTCATACACCTCCAGAACCGCTATAAATGGCAGACGGCAAATACACACCTAAAAAAGAATGATCTTGTATTGGTGCAGAATCCTCTCCTCCCCCCAAATCAGTGGGAAATGGAAAGAATAGAGGAAGTATTTCCGGGAAAGGATGGGCATGTACGTGTTGTTAAAATACGCACAGCCAAATTGAAATATACACGACCAATTACGCGGTTGTGTAAGCTGCCTGTGGCTGAGTTTTCGTTTGAGTCACCTTCGGCAACGGTCGCCGAAGTCGAGAAGGTGAGCTAAACAAAACCGTCCGAGTTCGAAAAGACAAGGATTTTGGAAGGTGAGAACGGTTGATTCTCACCGGCCACTTGTCGCCTGTGCGACAGCGAAGAGTAGGGGGGTAATATCCACCAATCTCGTTATCGCTTAGGCACGGGGACACTTAGCCTATGCTAGCGCCCCTAAATCGAAATTCGAACGACTCTTCGCCGGAAAAGATCAGTTCCTGATTAGCCATGGAGAGAGAAACTGGTCCAAATACGCCCGAAAGCGCGATCTCGAGCCCGGGGTTCGACATAGCGTTCGAACGCATCCTCCAGCTGGGAGGGCTGGCCGAGGCCCCCCAGCCGAAACAGGAAGCCGAGGTACCTCAGCCGGTACCCTCGACCAGCAGGGTACAAAACACCACGGAGCCATTGGTGTTTCCAGTGGGCGGCCCGGGCATACTGGTGCCGGCCCACATTCCAAGGACCACCCGCCGGTATAAGTGCACTTTTCCGGGGGCGCTTCGTCCTCCGCTGGACAAAGGACGGAATACCCAAATCCTGCTTGCTCCGGATGGACGAATCAACCCCGAAACCGGTTGCGTCGACCTCGACCGCTGCACCAGCCGCTGCCCAATGAACGGCACCGACGGCAGAAACAGCGTCAAAAAACCGCAACCGGCGTCGAAAGAAGACCGCCGCAAAACCTAAGACCACGCAGGACCAGAAGCCGGAAACCAGGAGGGAACTGCGGCGGAAAAGGCCGGGTTACCCGAACAGGGCATCGCAGAGCGATGCCCTGCCAAAGACAACCATCCAGGCCGTCCTCGCTTCCCTGCGGATGCTGCAGGGAAACAATTCCGCTGGACCTTCCAATAAATGTGAGTAAATTGCATATTTTCTTGTATGTTACACGCCTACTCTCACTCGTGTCGCGGCCGATCGGTAGAATCGCTTCCATGTTTATTGCACGGACCGTGCAAAGGGGGGGGGGGTGGATTGTTTAAAGATTGCATAATGCCGAGCGATTATCCTCGGCCGTAATTACCGTTAATCTTGTTAGCGTACAATAACCAAGAGATTATCTCTAATTGAATTTGTACAGCGAGCAGTGATAGAAAAACGCGTGTATTATTGGTTTTTCTGGCATCGGTAACGGCTCAGTACCTTTGTTAGGGGGAGTAGGTTTGAAAAAACCTCGCCTAACGGTGGTCCGGATCGTGAGGGAAGGAACGTCGTGAAAAGAATACAGATTTTAATTTAATTTTCGCTTAGTCGAATGACTCGACTAAGCCTTTTATTTTATAACGTTTGACAACAGAGATTACATAAGGATGGTTTGCCCGGCCAGACGCCGCTGCAATTAATCCTGTTTGGTAAACCTGTAACAGAAAGAGACACGAATAGGCGTTAAATACCTGTGAACGTGAATCACGCTGTGTGTCTTACTTTCTTCCGCGCTCGTCTGGTCTGTGCTTGTCGCACCCAGGAGCGGGGATCTCAGCCGCCGCGATGCGCAGCTAAGCTAGCGGACTGTATGTGTGAGCGTTCCCGTTAAATCGGGAATCGCTTGCTTATTATTGTCGTGTACGAGATTTCTGCTCGTCTAATTTCACGACTGCAATTTCTGACTGCAATTTAAGACTTTGTTGTATGACTGTCGCAGAAAAAGGTGATCGGAGGGAGGTTGTAAGGCTCCAACCTTTCAGCCGGTCCCCGGCCCTTCACCGCCTTCGTAAGTGCGTACGGCACTGTGTGGTGCAGGCTTGTCAACGGCGCCCTTAGGTCGACTTACGGTTGTGCCTGAGACCACGTTGCTTTGTCGGATGCTCCGTCCTACGCACAGGGGACGTACTCCCTGTAGATGTTTGAACGTGTCATAGCTTTCGCCGATAGCTGGGGTTTAAAAAGTGTCCCGCTTCGACTGGAAGACGGCAAATCCACCCAGGGTATTATTCACTCCTGTATGGTGGGTTCGAAGCCGTTTCTGACAGCCAATTGGAGGAAGGAGTTTGTATCTCGTTCCTCTAGTGCACGATGATTCCACTCAGGGTTTCTTCCCACACCTGAATTATGGAGTCGTGCACTAAGAAAGGTGCGAAAAACCTCGCACCTATATATTGGGATGAGCTTAGCCCTCTATCCCTGAAACGATTGAGTCCACTCAGGGTTTCTTCCCACACCTGTTTATGGATCGATTCCCCGGAAGCACTCGAATTACTTCAAGTCTATTCCGAATTTATAAGTCTTTTTACAGAGCTCGGTCGGGTACCGACTGGCTCGATACGCTAACTCGTGAATACTTCTTTTACAACTCCGAGGGTAGTCGAAGAACTCGACTCGGATCGGGTTGCTCGAATTATTCGTTTATTTGACTGCTGAGCGTGTTCGGATACCGAAGTGCTCGTGGCAGTGGTTTGATAGCGAGTGACGGACGAGTACGAGCTGCCAAAGTGAGCGCGTGAGTGGGGAGAGTCTTCCGTCACGCGGCGCTGTCGCCGTGTCTCTCGTCCGTCTCTGTCTATTATAGAATTTTCGTACCTTCTCTAAACTCGGGCGTTTGAACCGCTTGTTTCAAAATTGAACGTTAATTAATCGTTCGCGTGACTTTGCAGAAAACCTCGAGAACCGTGTTTTTCTGTCCTCTAACATTTTGAATAGGGGACGCGTCGACCTAGAATCTTCCTGGTCGGTCGCGTAACCGAAAACAAACCGGGTAACGAATTGTTTCGGATTTAAATTAAACTTCGCATTTTAATTGATATTTAAACAACCTTCGATTCGAGTGTGCTAACGGTGTTGGTGACGTCAGTACCATGAGAGAGTAGCGCGTTGATAATCTGACAAAGATAGACAGCCGAAATTTAGACAGCGCCACGGAACGACTAATTAGCGTACCACGGCGACGTCATCGGCTGTCAATCGTCACAGTCTGAAACCGACTTCTGCCCTGAACATATCGGCTCCCGATCGTGTCCGTCCAGAACTCGAATACAATTCGAAAGGAAATATTCGTTCGAATTACGAATATAGACTATCTTTGTAAAAGAGTGTATCGAGCAGTCGTTCAGTTTGGCGTGGGTTAACCGATAGCCCACGCACAGCTGCGAATTAATAAGACTCGGAAAAGTGTGGAACTTATTCCCATTTTTTTTACTTATTACGTGAACCGTATTCCGGTTCACACAAGTGCACCTCATAACCTGAGTTAGATTCAAATACTGCAATTCTGGGGCTCTAGAATACACCTTCGAGGTGCTCGACCATCCCGGTGCAGAATTGAACGATCGTTTCTAACGTATAAGCGCTAGAAACACAAAGAAGTCGACGGATACCGTCTAAACTTCTTTGTGATTGCCATTCGGCTGAGGAGACACTGAAGGGAGGCACCTACGTGGTGTACCTCCTGGTGGGCTCACTGTAGTAAGGTCGACGTCCACTTCGGACGTCTGACTTTCGGTCTTCGCCTCCTTACTTCTACAGATCCCGCCGGTGTAACGCTTAGAGGAGCACCTGTGCGGAGAGGTAACGGAGTCGTGGGCCGGGCCCCCACGTAGTTCGAATACTGCTGCGAATCACATCGAGTAGTGCACTCGTGCAGTGAACAACGTGCTGTCGGGCTTCGCAGTGTAACTCTCGGCCAATAAGTCATCTGTTGGAACGTGTAAAGAGAAGCCGCAGATTGACGGTCGTGCCGTTGCATTGCAGTGCGACTGGACGCACAGACTCAGTGGGCATAATCACGGGATCAGTGCATTTGGAGCCTTACAACCTCCACTTGCGCCCCCGTCCATTAGGCAATCGACAAAAATCGGTAAAGAAAATTAGTTTGATTTCTTTTACGCCGGAAAATTTACAGTCCACTTTCGAGTTCGTATAATACGAACAATCGAAATTTCTCTGCTCCCGTTCGTTCGAATATCGACGCCGGGAGCGCGAAACACAGAACGCGGCGTATACGTATTACGTGTTTACGTGTGGCTAACACATAGCCGTGTTTTTCTGATTACAGGAATTCTGGCCTACCTCAAGCCGGCGAGAGGAAAGACCTAGCCTCGCGGAACGGCCAGTAACGAAGGCCAAATATTAATTTCATTTAATCAGTTTCTTTATTTTGATTTTCTGTTTTTCTGTAATCTTTATTTTGTAATAAAAAGGACGGTCGTAAAGACCGACGAAAAGAAAATCAATTCACTGTCCGATTCACTTAGCCGAAAAACACCCATACCTCTATCCGGACTCATTCGTTAAAAGTGTCAACTTTTTAACACTAATTAAATAACTGGCAAACCAACAAACTAACTGCAAACTAACAAACTAACTAACTATCTGCAAAATAATTAACTACCAGACAAAACTAACTACCTATCAGCAAACTATCTAACTAACTGACAAACAATCTAACTAACTGCAAACTAATTAACTACCAGACAATCTAACTACCTAACTGACAAACTAAATAACTAACTGAGAAATTACTTAACTAACTGCAATCTAACTAGCTAACTGCAAATTAACTAGCTAACTGACAAACAAAGTAACTAACAGACAAACTATCTAACTAACTGCAAACTAACTAACTATCTGCAAACTATCTAACTAACTGACAAACTAACTAATTAACTGCAAACTAACTAATTTACTGCAATCTAATTAAATAACTGACAAACCAAGTAACTAACTCTAAACTAACTAACTGCAAACTAACTAGCATACTGCCAAACTTTAATAACTACCTGTCAAACAAACTAACATACTGGAAGCTAACTATCTAACTGACAAATTAACTAACTAACTCACAAACCAACTACCTAAATGCTAACTAACTATCCAACTGACAAACTAAATAAGTATCTGCAAACTAATTAACTAACTAACACACTAAGTAACTAACAGACAAACTAACTAATTTACTGCAATCTAATTAAATAACTGACAAACCAACTAACTAACTCTAAACTAACAAACTGAATAACTAACTCCAAACTGTCTAACTAACTGCAAACTAATTAACTACCAGAAAATCTAACTACCTATCTGCAAACAATCTAACTAACTACAAACTAAATAACTAACTGACAAACTATCTAACTAACTGAAAACTAACTAACTGCAAACTAACTAGCTAACTGACAAAGTAAATAACGCACAGAGAAACAATCTAACTAACTGCAAACTAACTAACTAACCGCAAACTGTCCAACTAACTGCAAACTAAATAACTACCATATAAACCAACTACCTAACTGCAATCTATCTAACTAACTACAAAGTAAATAACTACCTGACAAACTATCTAACTAACTGCAAACTAACTAGCTAACTGACAAACTAACTAACTTACTGACAAACTAACTAACGAACTGCAAACTAACTAATTAACTGTCAAACTAATTACCTAACTGCAAACTAACTAACTAACTGTCAAACAAACAAATATACTGCCAACTAACTAACTTACTGCAAACTAACTAGCTAACTGACAAACTAACTAACTTACTGACAAACAAACTAACTATCTGCAAACTATCTAACTAACTGCAAACTAACAACCTAACTAACTAACTGCAATCTGTCTAACTAACTGCAAACGAATTAACTAACAGACAAACTAACTGCCTTACTGCAAAATAACTAACTAACTGCAAACTAACTAGCAAACTGACAAACTATAATAAATAACAGACAAACTATCTAACTTATTGCAAACTAACTAACTAACTGCAAACTATATAACTAACTGAAAAACTATATAACAAACTACAAACTAACTAACTAACTCAAAACTAACTAGCTAACTGACAAACAAACTGAATTACTGACAAACTAACTAACGTAATGCATACTAACTAATTAACTGTCAAACTAATTAACTAACTGCAAACTAACTAACTAACTGCAAACTAACTAGCTAACTGACAAACTAAATAACTAACTGACATACTATCTAACTAACTGCAAACTAACTAACTAACTGCAATCTAACTAGCTAACTGACAATCAAACTAACTTACTGACAAACTAACTAACAGACTGCAAACTAACTAATTAACTGTCAAACTTATAAACTAACTGCAAACTCACTAACTAACTGTCAAACTAACTAACATACTGCCAACTAACTAACTAACACACAAACTAACTATGTAACTGCAAACTCACTAACTAACTGACAATCTAACTAAGTAACTGACAAATTAACTACCTAACTGCAAACTAACTAACTAACTGACAAACTAACTAGCCAACTAACAAACTATCTAACTAACTGCAAACTAACTAACTAACTGACAAACTAAGTAACAAACTGACAAGGTATCTAACTAACTGCAAACGAACTAACTAACTGCAAAGTAACTAACTAACTGACAAACTAACTAACTAACTGCAAACTAACTAATTAACTGACAAACTATCAAATATACTGCAAACTAATTGACTATCTGACAAACTAACTTACTAACTGACAAACTAACAAACTAACTGACAAACAAACTAACTAATAGCAAACAAACTAACTGACTGACAAACTAACTAACTTACTGACAAATTAACTAATATACTGCAAACTAACTAACCAATTGACAAACTAACTAACTAACTGCAAACTAACTAATATACTGCATTCTATCTAACTAACTGACAAAGTAACTAACTAACTGACAAACTAACTATCTAACTGCAAACTAACTAATGAACTGACAAATTAGCTAACAAACAGACAAACTAACTACCTAACTGCAAACTAAGTAACTAATTGACAAACTAAATAACTAACTGCAAGATAACTAACTAACTGACTAACTAACGAACTAACTGACAATCTAACTAATTTACTGCAATCTAGTTAAATAACTGGCAAACCAACTAACTAACTGCAAACTATCAAACTAACTGGCAAAGTAACTAACTAACTGAAAAACTATCTAACTAACTGTCCAACAAACTAACTATCTGCAAACTATATAACCAACTAACAAACAAAATAACTAATTGCAAACAAACTAACTAACTGACAAACTATCTAACTAACTGCAAACTAACTAACTAACTGTCAAACTAACTAATATACTGCCAACTAATTAACTTACTGACAAATTAACTAACTAACTGACAAATTAACTACCTAACTGCAAAGTAACTAACTAACTGTCAAACTTAATAACTAACTGCAAACGAACTAACTAACTCCAAACTAACTAGCTAACTGACAAACAAAATAACTAACACATTAACTATCTAACTAACTGCAAACTAACTAACTATCTGCAAACCAATTAGCTAACTGACAAACTAACTAACTAACTGACAAAATAACTAACTAACTGACAAACAAACTAATTAACTGCAAACTAACTAATTAACTGACAAATTAACTAACAAACAGACAAACTAACTACCTAACTGCAAACTAACTAACTAACTGACAAACTATATAACTAACTGACCAACTAACTAACTATCTGCAAACTATCTAACTAATTGACAAACTAACTAACTAACTGCAAACTAACTAACTGTCAAACTAACTAATATACTGCAAACTAGCTAATTAACCGACAAATGAACTGACAAACTGACAAACTATCTAACTAACTACAAACTAACTAACTTACTGACAACCTAAATAAGTAACTGCAAACTAACTAACTAACTGACAAAGTAACTAAGAAACTGACAAACAAACTAATTTACTGAAATCTAAATAAATAACTGGCAAACCAACTAACTAACTGCAAACTAACTAGCTAACTGACAAACTAAATAACTATCTGACAAGGTATCTAACTAACTGCAAACGAACTAACTAACTGCAAAGTAACGAACTAACTAACTGCAAACTAACTAATTAACTGACAAACTATCAAATATACTGCAAACTAATTGACTAACTGACAAACTAACTTACTATCTGACAAACTAACAAACTAACTGACAAACAAACTAACTAATAGCAAACAAACTAACTGACTGACAACTAACTAACTTACTGACAAATTAACTAATATACTGCAAACTAACTAACCAACTGACAAACTAACTAACTAACTGCAAACTAACTAATATACTGCAATCTAGTTAAATAACTGGCAAACCAACTAACTAACTGCAAACTAACAAACTAACTGACAAAGTAACTAACTAACTGACAAACGAACTAACTAACTGACCAACTAACTAACTATCTGCAAACTATATAACCAACTAACAAACAAGATAACTAATTGCAAACATATTAACTAACTGACAAACTAACTAACTTCCTGACAAATTAACTAATATACCGCAAACTAACTGACCAACTGACAAACTAACCAACTAACTGCAAACTAACTAACTAACTGCCAAAGTAACTAACTAACTGACCAACTAATTAACTATCTGCGAATTATCTAACTAATTGACAAACTAACTATCTAACTGACAAACAAACTAACTAACTGACAGTCGAACTAACTAATTGGAAACTAGCTAACAATCAGCAAACAATCTAACACACTGCAAACTAACTAACTATCTGCAAACAATCTAACTCACTATAAACTAACTAACTAATTGCAAACTATCTAACTAACTGGAAACTAACTAACTAACTGACAAACTAACTATCTAACTAATAGACAGGTTGACTAATTAACTGGCAAACTAACTAATTTAACACAAACTAACTAACTAACTGACAATCAAACAAATGTGCTGCAAACAAACAAAATAACTGCAAACTAGTTAACTAACTGCAAACAAACTAACTAACTGCAAACAAACTAACTAACTAACTTTACAAACGAACTAATATAATGCAAACTAACTAACTAACTGACAAACTAACTATCTAACTATCAAACTAACTCACTAACAGACAAACGAACTAAATAACTACAAATTATCGAACTAACTGCAAACTAGCTAACTATCTGCAAACAATCTAACAAACTGACTAACTAACTAACTAACTGACAAATTAACTATGTAACTGCAACCTGACTAACCACCTGACAAACTACAAAACTAACTGCAAACTAACTAACTAACTCACAAACTAACTAATTTAATGCAAACTATCTAACTATCTGCAAACTAACTAACTAACTGACTTAATCATACTAATTTACTGCAAACTAAATAAATAACTGCAAAACATCAAACTAACTGCAAACTAGCTAACTATCTGCAAACAATCTAACTAACTACGATCTAACTAACTAATTGCAAACTATCTAACTAACTGGAAACAAACTAACTAACTAACTTACAAACGAACTAATGTATTGCAAACTAACTAACTAACTGGACAAACTAAGTATCTAACTGACAAACTAACTAACTAACTGACAAGCAGAATCTAAATAACTGCAGATCATCTAACTCACTGCTAACTAGCTAACAATCTGCAAACAATCTAACTAACTGACAAACTAACTAACTAACTGCAAACTATCTAATTTAATGCAAACTATCTAAGTATCTGCAAACTAACTAACTAACTTACAAACTAAGTAATTTACACGAAACTAACTCATTATTTGAAAAACTAACTAACTAACTGACAAACTAACTACCTAACTGTATGCTAACTATCTAACTGACTGTTAAAAAGCGTTGATACACTTTTAACGAATGAGTCCGGATAGAGGTGTGGGAGTTTTATAGGGGAAGTGAATCGGACACAAATGGTTTTCTTTTCGCCGGCCTTTTAGACCGACCTTTTATTACAAAAACCAAATAAAAGAAACAAAAGAAAAACCCAACTAATAATTATAATTAAAAAGTAACGAGACTGAACAGGGAAATTAATCTTTGGCCTCGTGTCTGGCCGTTCCGCGATGCTGGGTCGCCGAACTCGCAGGCTTGAGGTAGGCCAAGATTCCTATGAACAGAAAAACACGACTATGTGTTAGACACACGTACACGGTATACGTATCTTCGTCGCGCTCGTTTGCTCGCGCTCCTGGCTTCGGAATTCGAACGTACCGGAGCGGAGAATTGTAAACTTGTCGTAAATTACGACTTATAAGTGGACTGTATTTTGGCTATGATAAGAATTAAACTTCTTTTCTTCGCCGATTCAGCGGTCGATTGCCCAGTGGACGGGGATGCAAGAGGAGGTTGTAAGGCTCCTAATGCACTGTTCCCGTGAGTATGCACACTGAGTCTGTGCGTCGAGTCGCACTGCAGTGCACTGCACGACCGTCAATGTGCGGCTTCTCTTAACACGTTCCAACAGATGACTTATTTGGCCGAGAGTTACACTGCGAAGCCCGACAACACGTTGTTCACTGCACGAATACACTACTCGACGTGATACGTTGCAGTATTTTGAACTACGCGGAGGCCTGACCCACGACTCCGTTACTTCTCCGCACTGGTGCTCCTCTATACGTTACACCGGCAGGATCTATAGAAATAAGGAGGCGAAGACCGAAAATCGCACGTACAAAATGGACGTGGACCTGACTACAGTGAGTCCACCTGGAGGTACACCACGTAGGTGCCTCCCTTTTGGTGTCTCCTAAGCCGAAGGGCAATCACACAGAAGTATGGACGGTAACCGCCGACTTCTATATGATTCCAACGTTTATACGTTGTAATCGACCGTTAAATTCCGCACAGGAGGGGCGAACACCCTATTGGTGTATTCTCGAGCCCTCCAAAATATGGAGTAAATTTAAATTGATTAAACTCGATCGAGATTTTCTCAAACGAGATTCAGGTGCACTTGCACGAATCGAGATGCGAATCGTGTTTTTCCAAGCAAGGTGGGAATGAATTTCCGACCTTTTCGAGCAAGGCTCGCTCCACCCTTTTCTAACAATAGCAGTCATTATGGCTTTCTCGCACGAGGATCTTCCCTCTTAAATCGCGATTAACTTCTGATCGAATATGATCGGGAGCCGATGCGTCTCGTTCAGAAGTCGCCGTAAGAATGATACGGATTGACAGCCGAAGACGTCGCCGCGGTACTCTTACTGGTCGTTCCGTGGCGCTGTCTGAATTTCGGCCGTCTCTCCTTGTCACATTATTGGCGCACTACTCTCTCACGGTACTGACGTCACTAACACCGTTAGCACCCTCGAATCGAAACGTAATGAGCCGTTACCGATGCCAGAAAAACTCATAATAAACGCGTTTTTCAATCACAGTTCGCTATACAAATCCAATTAGAAATAATCTCTTGCTTATGGTACGTTAACAGGATTAACGGTAATTGCGGCCGAGGCTAATCGCTGGGCATTATGCAATCTTTAAACACTGACAAACTAACTAACTAACTAACAAACTAACTAACTATCAGCAAACTACCTAACTAGCTTACAAACTAGCTATCTAACTGCAAACTAACAAACTACTGACAAATTAACTAATTTACTACAAACTATGAAACTAACTGGCAAACTAATTAACTAATATACTATCTAAGTAACTAACTACCTAACAAACTAACTAACTAACTGCGAACAAACTAACTAACTGACCAACTAACTAATTCGCTGCAAAATAACTAACTAACTGCAAACGAACTAACTAACTCACAAAGTAACTAACTAACTACAATCTAGCTAAATAACTGACAAACTATCTAATATAATGCAAACACACTAACTAACTGACAAACTACCTAACTATCGGCAAGCTAACTAACTAGCACACAAAGTAACTATCTAACTGACATATTAACTAACTTACTGCAAACTAACAAACTAACCGACAAACTAACTAACTAACTAACTACCTAACAAACCACCTAACAAACTGCAAACTAACTAACTAACTGACAAACTAACTAATTTACTGCAAAATAACTAACTAACTGCAAACTAACTATCTAACTGACAAACTAACTAATTTAATGCAACCTAACTAATATGACAATGAAACTAATTTACTGCAATCTAACTAAATAACTGCAAAACATCTAACTAACTGCAAACTAACTAGCGAACTGACAAACTAACTGACTAACTGACAAACTAACTAACTAACTGCAAACTAACTAACTAACTGGCAAACTAAATAACTATCTGACAAACTAACTAACTATCAGCAAACTACCTAACTAGCTTACAAACTAGCTATCTAACTGCAAACTAACTGTTTAAATATCGCGTTAATTGACGGGTTTGAGAACCGTTAAGAGAATTATCTAATTTAACGTGAACCATAACTGAGAACCGTAAATTCCTCGTATAGTTTTGCTTTCGCGTACACGACATTCCAGAGACTCTCTGATGCGTAGATCGGTACACGGACCAATACAGTTTCGAAGAACCACACACGAGTTTGTTTGCTCTCAGTCACGTGATCGACCCAATACCGTATACTTGGGATCGATCGTCGAAGATCCATAAACAGAGAGGGTATCGAAATATTAAAATTGAGAAGAGATAGATATCGAAGAGCAGGGATTGCGCCGCGAGAGGGTGATTACCCCTCCCGTGGCCGTGACTGCGGATGTCTATTCGCTTTGAGATTCGAATTCTGGTCCTCGCAGCGAGCAGATCGACGAACGAATCCGCTCCGCGACGAAGCCAGATTCTCCGAAAAAGGGTTCTGAGAACACTCGAACCTTTCGTTGAGACTAATCGAATGCTGCTCGCAATTAATTAAATCGGTGAGGCATTTTTCCAGCCCCGATTAACTGACTATATAAATCTCGCCGAATTCTTCACGTAGCGCTTGTGTTTCGCGGCCGTGAGAGGCGAATCGAGGAAACTCGGCTCCCGTTTGTCGGGATTTCAGTCCAAACAGACTGTGGGTTTTCGTCTCAGCTTCACGTAGCGCTTGAGTTTCGCGGCCGTGAAGCGAATCGAGGAAAATCCTCGTTTCACGTATGTCGATAACTCCAGTCACAGCCAAGGGCTAAGGCCCAGTCTGTGCTGACGGCTCCACGGACTGCTGCATTTGACGCGGTCGTGAGAGACTGGTTATATCACGGACTGCTGCATTTGACGCGGTCGTGAGGCTGACTTTCCAACGTCTCGCTGAACTCAGCGGTCGTCGGAAGTACAGTTTCAGCCAGTGGCTACGGCCTACTCAGTACTGACGTTCACACGGACTGCTGCATTCGACGCGGTCGTGTGAGGCTGATTTTCTCCACGTAGCGATTGAGCTTCGCGGCCGTGGAAGAGCAACTTGTCGCACGTACTGCTGCATTTGACGCGGTCATGAGCGACATTGAATTGTCCGCACGGTTTTGAATTTTCACCCCAGGGTAACCTTTGGTCGATACCCCGTGGGCTTGCCGTTTCTCGTGTCGGAGCTGGAGAAAACCGGATTCTTCCCGCTTCCGACACGCTCGAGCAACGCTCCTTGACCGCCAGTGTGTACGTACCCTGTGCGCAGAGCACCGCAAAAGAGCACCGTGGTGTACGCTCCTTTAAACGTAAGACGTTTCGTGCGCCGTTAAGGGCTACACCACACCGCGCCTTGTGCGCATACGAGAACGGTGAGAAACTGCGGATTTGAGCAACATTTGGAGCCTTACAACCTCCGCCTGTTGTCCATTCCTGCGGCATTTCAACCATCGCAAAAAAGCGGAGAATTGAGAAATTAAATCTCTTCTTCCGCACTGCGATCGAACGTTTCTCCGTTTACGAGAACGTTCACATATACAGTCCACATAGACATCGCTCAGTTCGACGAGCACGGTCTGTTATTCCCGCTCCTGAGTGCGACTAGCACAGACAGGAGCGTGCGAAATAAAGCGAGACGGGCAACGCAACAAGCGTTACAAGGTATTAAAATCCAGCCTTGTCTTTCCTTGTTACAGACCAAACAACGAGGGCTGAGGGTGAGCGGCAGCCGTAGGTTTTTTCCCCAACGTCTGGCTGACGTCGAGGTGGTTTTTCCCTAATCTTTTTTGTTACCAATAAATAAAAATTTAAAATAAATAAACGGCTTGGCCGCGATAAGCGACCAAGCGAAAATATCAATCAAGTGCATCAATTTTTAATATACTTTTTCCTAAAGTACTTTACATCGTAATACGGAACAAGTTAGCACAGGATCACTCCTGGCATTCTAACACTAACAAACTACTGACAAATTAACTAATTTACTACAAACTAAGAAACTAACTGGCAAACTAATTAACTAATGTACTATCTAAGTAACTAACTACCTAACAAACTAACTAATTCGCTGCAAAATAACTAACTAACTGCAAACGAACTAACTAACTCACAAAGTAGCGAACTAACTACAATCTAGCTAAATAACTGACAAACTATCTAATATAATGCAAACACACTAACTAACTGACAAACTACCTAACTATCGGCAATCTAACTAACTGACTAACTGACAAAATATCTAATTTACTCCAAACTATCTAACTAACTGCAAACTAACTAAGTAGCAGACAAACTAACTAATTAACTGACAAACTAACTAATTTAATGCAAACTAACGAACTAACTGACAAACTAAGTAATTTACACCAAACTAGCTAACTATCTGCAGACAATCTAAATAACTGCAAGCTATGTAACTAACTGCAAACAATCTAACTAACTGCAAACCAACTAACTAGCTGCTAACAATGTAGCTAACTGCAAACTAACTAACTAACTGACAAACTAAGTAATTTAAACCAAACTGACTAACTAACTGACAAACTAACTAACTAACTGCAAACTAACTAACTATCTGACGAACCAGCTAACTAACTGCAAACAATCTGACTAATTGCAAGCTAACTAACCAACTGCAACCAGTCTAACTAACTGCAAACTTACTAACTAACTGCTAACAATCTAACTGACTGCAAACTGGCTAACTATCAGGATAAACTGAGTTACTAACTGACAAACTAACTATCTAACTGCAAACTAACTAACTAACTGCAAACAATCTAATTAACTGCTAACTAACCAACTAACTGCAAACACTCTAACTAACTGAAAACTATCTAACTATCTGCAAACAATCAAACTAACTGCAAACTAACTAACTACCTGCAAGCAATCTGAGTTACTGCAAACTAACTAACTAACTGCAAACAATCTAAATGACTGCAAACTGACTAACTAACTGACTGCAAACAAACCATCTAACTTACAATCTAACTTACTAGCTGTCAAACTAACTAACAGCAAACTAACTGACGAACCGGCAAACAATCTAACTAACAGCAAACTAACTATCTGTCTGACAATCTACCTAAGTAACAGACAAACTAACTAACTAACTGCATACTAACTAAGTAACTGCAAAAAACTAACTAACGGACAAACTAACTATCTAACTGCAAACTAACTGACTAACTGCAAACGGTCTAACTACCTGCTAACAAACTAACTAACTGCAAACTAACTAACTAACTGACAATCAAACTAATTTACTGCGAACTAACTAAATTACTGCAAACTAACTAACTATCTGATAAACTGACTACCTTACTGCAAACTAACTAACTAACTGCAAACACTCTAACTAACTGCAAACTAGCTAACTAACTGCAAACAATCTAACTAACTGCAAACTAACTAAATAACTGCTAAATATCTAACTAACTGCAAACTAGGTAACTAACTGCAAACAATCTAACTAACTTCAAACTAACTTACTAACGGACAAACTAACTAACTAACTGACAAACTAAATAACTAACTGCTAACAAACTAAAGTAGTATAGTAAGGCGGGTTCTAACCCATGGGGCAATGAGGGGGGCGCGTAGCGCGGAAGAAGTTGGCGGCGCGCGGGGAAGTACGGCGCGGGGAAACTAGGGCGCGGGGCCTGCGGGGAGTGGAAAATTGGTTGCGCGCGTACAAGCCGGGGAGTGGGGGATGGCTCAATCGTGGAGGGTATTGGTCCGGGCTGAGCCGTAGCGGAGACCGCTCCAGACCAGACCCACCGTCGGAAATTTTTCAGACGGGCGCGGCGCCCGCGGGGAGAGGAAAATTGGTTGCGCGCGTACAAGCCGGGGAGTGGGGGATGGCTCAATCGTGGATGGGATTAGTCGAGACAGAGCCGCCGCGGAGACCTCTCCAGACCTGTACCACCGTCGGAAGTTTTTCCAGACGGAGGGAATGATCCCCGAAATGTTATTCAGACTCCGATTCACCACCGGAAATTTTTTTTTTTTCTCGGGGAGGGACAATCTTGGTCCACCCCCGCGCGAATCGATATGTAGCGAATCAATGCCTCATCGATCGGAGAAAATGGCATTGATATGCAATATTTGCAATTGTATTTATTCTGAAGCAAATCACTTTTCAAAATGTTTATTTCAATCTTAACGTCGCAGCGTATCGCGCGATTGCATGTAATTTGAATCCCCTGGAGCAGACGCACCGAATGACATCATTTAGCTGCATGAAAAACGCCCGAATGAAATATGAGACTTTTGAAACGTTGCATCTTAGAATTAGGTGGCGAGGAGAGACAATGTGGAAGGCGGGTGAAATAAAATTGGAGAAATAATATTTGTTTTAAATGATAATATATTGTATATAAAAAATTATTTAATTATTAATAGCATCGGATAACGTATTATCCACTGCAAATGTCAACAGCTCGCAATCCGCAGGAGAATTTTTATCATAATATTCATGAAGGATTTTGACGGCCTCATGTTTATGCACAATACTGTTCCGTTTTAATATCGTTACAAATTGTTTATATTTCCCGCTGACATACTGCGTATTTTGACACAGCCACGAATACGCGTGCTCGACACACAGTTCCAGTTCGAATAAAAATAATACAGTCGATGGTTTCATGTACATGCAGGCATCATACAATTTCATTTGCACAAGGTTCGTGCCACGCATTGTAACAACCGTAAGCACCAAATCACAAATCGTTAATGACGTTGGAGAAGGAGCTGATTTTACATGTTGTTCGATATCCTCGAGTTTCTGGATCAATGTCGCCCATGTCGAGTGTGGCAACAACAACACATTTCCTCGAGTATCGCCAAGAATAATTTCCACAGCGGACACAGGTCCTACCGCGATTCTAATATCCAGGTACTTGTATGCCGTGGATGTGAGGGCAAACCTCCTCCCCAGTATATAAGGCGTTGAACGTTGTTTATTGCTATCGTAACATATAGGAAAAGTATGAAAAGAATGAAAGGTAAGTAATAACGCTAAGGAAATGATGATAATAACACTTACTCGCGACTTATGCACGCCGTTTCGCGAGAAATGTAGTAATTCATGTTTGTAGAATCCAATAGATAACGTTTCACGACGACGGCGACGACGATACTATCAAAACGAGTGTGCAGCACATAAAAAAATGTAACGATGCATCAAGGGAAGCGAGGTGCGGGGAGAGGAATTTTTATGTCACGTGTTCTGCGAAAAGTGCAACTTTTGCAAAAGCGTTTTTAGATTACCTTGAACACGTCCAAACGTGCAAATTCTATGACATCACATTCGCCGTACGAATCGACCGAAATCATGTTTATCATGCGAAGCGGGTGGGGCATAGTGCGGGGAGAGAGGAATTTTTTTATGTCACGTGTTCTTCTTCTGCGAAAAGTGCAATGTTTGCAAATACCATTTATATTACCATGAACACGTGCAAAAATGCAGCCTCAGCAGAACGTATAACATTGACGAGCATTGTGGGCGTTGGAAAAAGAAATTAGATGCATTTAAAATATGATATATTTATTATTGCATGCAATGCATTCGAGGGAACACCGAAAGAGTTTTGCAAAGATACCAAATGGGCGTGGTGGTATAAAAACACGCTCTAAACTGCGCGTCATCTCAAATAGTTGTAACACGTTGCATGGAAAATACGATACATTTACATTCCATTTTCAACCATGGAAGAATTCGCGAGAGTAGAAGGTCAATTGTTGGATGGATCTGAACGATTGATTTCACGGGCAGAGTACCTCGCGTGGGAAGAACTGTGCAACGAGTGTATCGAATCTTTAGAAGAACACAGCCGAGTGAAACGCCCGCGATTATCGATCGGCGTTCAACAATCGTTGATTGCTCGAATCGCGCGACTCGAAGGACTGAAACATACGTTGCGCGGCCGTTTCGTACGCGAAGGTGCTGGACATTCTAGCAGAGGACTTTTGTGGCGCGAAATAGACACTGGGTTTGATAATCGCGTATTAACTGGTGCCGTCCTAAATTCGAATTATATCGAACCGCACAACTTCCTCCAGGATGCAGAGACCATTGTGCTGGAGCATGTGCGAGATGCTTTGAAGAAGCATAATCTCAAAGTGAACACAGTATTCAATGGTGAATTTGTAGCGGGTGACAAACGCGCGCGCAAAAGCATCATCACCAGAAACCGCGAACTCTTTCACGCATCTGATCTGCACGAGTGGTACCAACGATACATCACTGAACCCATCCTGGCATCACTGGAAGAATACCAGGAACGTGAAAGCGGATGGGCGCTGATACAAATCCTTAATTTGACGATTAACGTGAACAAGTATAATCCACTCCGCGCGGGGTGTCACTTCAAGCTGCCGCGAGAAATCATGCTGAAGAGGGCAACAATAAACATACAATCCTCCAGACAACACATGTTTCGCGTGGGCAGTTGTCGCAGCTCTACATCCAGCTAAAAAATATCCTGAACGTCCAGGTTCATACCCGCAATTTACATCGGTTATAAATCTCCATGGCATTGAGTTCCCAATGTCCCTGAAACAAATTGAAAAATTTGAGCTGCAGAACATCTCGATAAACGCCTACAGCTTCTCGATGGAGAAGAATGGACCAAAAGTCTTTGCACTGCGTCTCACCAGCCAAAAGAGGGATCGACATGCCAACCTGCTCTATACGCCGGAACAGGGAGACAGCGATGTAGGACATTTTGTCTGGATCAAAGACTTATCCCAACTAGTGGGCGCGCAGTTGAGCAGACACAAAAGAAAAAAATACTTCTGTGACCGGTACGTATAGAAATTTATGAAATGTTCCCAATGAAAAAGAGATTGAATAAAAAAAAAATTTTTTTGTTTGCAGATGTATGCATTATTTTGACTCTGCCGAGAAGTTGGACACCCACACAATTGACTTCCGCGAGATAAACAACTGCGCCATCCTGTTGCCCAGCCAGGACAGTAAATGGCTCAGTTTCGATAATCGCTGTAGGAAGGAACGGCTCCCCTTCGTAATATATGCCGATCTGGAATGTGTCCTGCAAAGAACGGTGGACACCCAAAAGGATGCGGAGAACCGCAAATTGTGCATGTACCAGAAACATGAGGTACATAGTATTGGTTATTATATACATTGCTCGTACGATGCATCGCTGTGAACGTATCGATGTCATCGCAACGCGGATTGCGTTTCATGGTTTGTCAAAGAGTTGAAAAATTTTGCGAATTTTGTTAAACCCATTCTGGCAAAGAACACACCCATGCTAGATTTAACAACTAAGCAGTTGTCGGTATTTCGCAATTCGACACACTGTCATATTTGTGAAGAATCATTCGAGGCTACAGATATACGAGTCCGCGATCATTGCCATCTATCAGGGCAGTTTAGAGGCCCAGCACATTCAGAGTGCAATTTAAATTATAGAAAATGCGTTTATATCCCCATAGTTTTTCATAATTTATCCGGCTACGATTCCCATTTTATTATCGAAGAAATAGCTACAGCTTTCAGAAGGCCACATTACTGTATTACCCATTACTAAAGAAAAGTATATTTCATTTACGAAAAATGTCGAAGATACGAATGAAGAATCAGACTCACGAAATTGTATTAAATTGCGATTCATACCAATTTTTAAATACCAGTCTCGACAAATTAGCATCTTTTCTTAGCACAGATAAATTAAAAATTTTACGATCTCAATTTGAAACATTATCCATCGAAGATTTCTATTTATTGACGCGGAAGGGTGTATTTCCATATGAATACCTTGATCGCGCGGACAAACTGCTGGATCCATGCTTACCGCCACGCGAGTCTTTCAACAGTTCACAAACGGGTGAGACTGTATCCGAGACCGATTACGCGCACGCCGAGACTGTCTGGCATCGTTTCGGCATTAGAACCTTGGGCGAATACAGCGACGTGTACTCGAAAACAGATGTCTTATTATTGGCAGATATTTTTGAAAATTTTCGCGAAAGTTGTATCAAGAGTTACGGATAAGATTCAGCACATTATTATACTTTACCTGGTTTCACATGGGATGCTATGCTAAAATACACTAAAATTAAATTCGAATTACTCACCGACATCGATATGGTTATGTTTATCGAACGTGGTATACGGGGGGGGGGGGGGTTAAGTCAATGTTCAGGAAGATACGCACAAGCCAATAACAAGTACATGCAATCCTACGACGCATCGGAACAGTCATCGTACTTCATGTGTCTTCAATCGCTGTCGATTCGCCCACGGGATACATTCTCGAAGTAGATCTAGAATATCCGCAACGTCTGCATGATGCTCATGCCGATCTGCCGTTCTGTCCGACGCGTGCCAAACCACCTGGCAGCAGACAGGACAAATTACTCGCGACGGTACACGATAAGCAGCGTTACGTTATACGTTACCGCAACCTGCAACAGTGTACACAACACGGCCTTCCTATTACAAAGGTACATCGTATCCTACAATTCGCTCAATCCCCCTGGCTCCGCGATTACATCGAGCTCAATACACGGTTTAGAACAAACGCGAAAAACGATTTTCAAAAAAATTTGTATAAATTGATGAACAATGCAGTATTCAGTGAAACAATGGAAAATGTACGAAATCATGTGGATGTAATACTTTTGACACGTTGGGAAGGGCGATATGGCGCGGAGGCAATGATCGCGAAACCGAATTTCCACAGTAGAAGTGTTTTTTCGGAAAATTTAATAGCTGTTGAATTGCGAAAACTCGAGGTGAAATTCAACAAACCAATATACGTGGGCATGTGCATTTTGGGCATATACAAAATTTATTTGTATGAGTTTCACCACGAGTATATGTCTCCACTCTATGGTCAAAATTGTCAAATTCTATACACAGACACCGATAGCCTCATATATCACATTCAATGCGAGGATATCTACGAAACCATGAAGCGGAATATCGATAGGTTCGACGCAAGCGATTATCCTATTGACAATGCATATAATATGCCGAATGTAAATAAGAAGGTCCCAGGGCTGATGAAGGACGAAAATAACGGTGCGATAATGACCGAATTCGTAGGTCTTAGATCGAAAATGTATGCACTCCGCGTAGATGGCAAAAAGATACGAAAAAGGCGAAAGGCGTGAAGAGCAACGTCATAACTAGGACGATAACTTTCGACGACTACGCGGAGTGTTTGCACAAGGAGATCGAAATGGTTCGCAGGCAATCATGTATACGGTCGAAATTGCACAATGTGTACACCATTTCGGAAGCCAAAATCGCTCTAAGTCCACACGATGACAAGAGGTATATCGTACCCGATTCGATCGACACTCTGCCCTGGGGACATTATAGAATACCGTTGTAAATCGAAATTATTGTATTTATTAACTCCTTCTTACAAATAGTGGAATTATTGTGTAAAAAAAAAATAAAATTGCTCACATCAATATGTATCATTGTATTTATTGAATCATGTATTATTATGTTACAATACATTATTTTTATTTATCCAAGAATTGTGTGATTTACCAAACCCTAGCCACTTAACGTATACCTTATCTCCCTTCCTACGCAACACTTTTTCCATTAGATGCACATCAGGATCGGTGACACGCTGCAGCTCGTGTTCGTAGAATCCTCCGGCAACAGGTTTTCCACACGAATCGAGGAGCAGATACGTTGCGGGATTAATTGCCTGTACTTTGGCTATCTTGAACACCTCCGTTGACCAAATCGGCGTATAGCATTTACCGAAGATGGTTTTAAATTTGCTCCCGCGCACAAACTCGCCCAACTTGAATTTCGCTGGAGCAGCGATCTTTATGTTGTTGTATACGGTGGCAAGCAGCTTATCAGCGATCGCAGGGGTAACATCGCAAGGACACATTCCTATGGTTCTATGTTTTAGTGCATTATACTCTGCAAGTAGACGCGGTAGCGCATCGATCCATTTATAGGTTCCATTGAGCGTAAACAGGTTCCACATATTGTTCTTCAAGGTTCGATTGAAACGTTCAACGACGGAGGCCTTCATCACCGAATACGTTGAGTAATGATTAATACCATGCTTTGTCAAGAGTTTCTGCACATCAGCGTTGTAAAATTCTTTTCCTTGATCGGTTTGTAAATTTTCGGATATCGATCGCTAAATACCTTTGCAAACGCTTTAGTCACCTCGGCACCACTTTTAGTATTGAGCGGGACCGCCCAAGCATACTTGCTCAGCACATCGATGACGGTGAGTATATAGCGGTGACCTTGGTTGAATCGCGAGTAAGGACGCATTTCTACAACATCAGCTTGCCACAGATCATCGTATCCATGGACTATAACGCGCCTCCGTGGGAAATGTCTTCGAGCCGGGGCATGCAATTCCTCAACAAGTTGTCGCTTCTTGAGACTATGGCTTTCATTACTCTCGGATTTCGATATTGGTTGCATGTTTGATCGCAGAGATGTCTTTGACACGAATGATGCGATAATTATCGTGTACATACATTATGTGCTCCCCATCGGCTCGAGGAAATTCTGGTCAAGTTCAACCGTCTCGCATGATTTTCCTTCGCAATTCTGCTGCGGGATAGGATTCAATGTCTGCGATATCTTTTGAACACTGTTTTGCAACATTAGCATATCTCTCTGCCACACGATCGGCTTCCTCTCCAATTCTTCCTGCTGCTTTATCAAAAGTTTAATGCTCTTTTCCACATATAGATTATTGACAGCATCGCTGTCGGCTGCGGGTTGTGGTACGCGTCGTATCTTGCGTGATTTTGCATCAAAGTCTGCACCTGCCACGCAAAGAGCATTGTCTCGCATATAATTTCGAAGCATACCGCTCCATTTGTAATAGCCCATTCTAACTGCTCCTCTCTACTCGAGCGATACCCCAAATTTGTTGATCGGCATCTCAATGCATACGGTGCACATCATTGGTGCGCGGTTTAATTTATAATGAGGCCTACCTCGCGGAGTTCCTCGTTAATCGATAGAATTTCATGGTCATGCGAGTTGTTACCCGCCTGACGCGACGCTTCCAACAAACGGAGTCGATCCACCAGCTCGGTGGGATCGTCCCAGTGCACGTAATCGATCTTGTTATCATTTACCGCCCTGACATGCGGAACCGGCAGGCCTTTCCCTGCCTTACTGACCGATACACGGAGTAGTAGCGGCGCAATTACATGTTTATACTTGTATCCCTTGTTACCCATTATGGGATTTCGTGCGTTATGGCCACGTCTGTGAGCATTTGTTGTCAGTAGTATACTTTTATATTTTTGACTATCAGCATCTGTGTATATGGCGTCGTCGGGAATTCTCTTGAAAATAAGTTCATAAAGACCGGAGTTCCTCCATATTTTACACCATCTATGATTATATTATCATCCTTGTCCATATCGAAAGCCTTATCCCCAAGCATCGTTCCACTATTGTCAAAGTACACTCCATATACATGATCCATTATCGTATCCCTATCACCACTTAGGATTGCGCGCATGTATTTTTGCCTCAACGGACCGAAATGGTTGCGAAATGTTTGTTGCCCTCGGATGTTTGGAGTTCATGCCTAATGGATGTTGCAAATGACTCATCGGCAGAAGTTTCGTAAACGTCTTCAGCATTGGTTGTGATCGACTGTACATCGGGAAATGTATTTATTGGTGCAGGCGGAACCGGGGAATCGTTTGACAGGACATTCGGTTGTTTCCGCTTCGATTGAACTGGTGTGGAGGTTACGAGCGAATTTTCCGATGACATGTATAATCGTTTTCTATTTCTCTTATGTGATGTGTTCCCTTTCGGTTGGATTTTTGGTTTATGTGTTAATGTTTCATTCCCTTCAACGTTCGTGCTCGTCAGCGATGGTATGTCAGCTTTTGTCGCTGTTGTATTTTCCACAATATGTTTTAAGGGCTCAACAGCAGGTTTAAAGTATCTCTCCAAAGCGATATCTTCCTCCATCTTACCAGTCTTCAATGCCTGATGTTTCTTGCGAATGGAATCACTGGTTTTTGCAATTTCCTTCGCTATTCTCTCACGATACCGCAAACTCGTTAAATCCCTTTCTATAACGCCCATTGGACATCGCGCTATCCTTGTCTATCACCACGAAACCGTACTCGTTGCCAACAATTGCGACACAAAGCGCAGAAATCCTCGTAAGACATGTCGGTGTTTACGTGATCGTTGTACACATGTTTCAAGTTGGTACCATCCTGCTTAAACAGAATCAGCAGATTTGCATTGTCACGTATAAGATGTTTGGGAATCTTTGCATACGTCTGACAGAGATAGAAACAGTCAACGTTCGAATGGCGACCCATTGCAAAGTATTCTCGTATCGTATCTTGCTTGTCGCATGCCACGTCATCAAAGATAAAAATGGAATTCGGAAGCGATTCGCTCGGTGGGATGACGTCACTGTTATTTGAAAACGTAAAGTAGCCAATTTCATCTATCGGAGCCAATAAATTCTCCAAATACTGATATTTCGGCTGTTGCAACGACTTGGAATACACGTACACGTTCTCGAAGCAAACGCCGTGAGGACTTTCCAACAAGCTCACTATCATGTTGGTCTTTCCACAATTTGATGGACCACAAATGATGCAACGTATAGTGTTTGGTAGCATGCTGCCATGTTTGCGTCTTTGTTTCGTAGACATCATTTTCGATTTATTGTCGAAATTTGACACGCGTATCGTCACTGGTTGTCGTACGAATCGCATGCTTTTCTCTCTACGAACCGCGAAATTGATTTTGATACGTCGAAGCGACGACGCACCCTATTTATGGACTCGCGTCGAAGCAAAACGGCTCAGTATTCGAAATGCTTCTCGTTCTGTCGGATAATTGCGACATTTGAGACATAACCTCTGAGCAGCTGAAATGTATACCAAAGATTATTTTACTCCAAGAATTTGACAGACACATTGACCAGTTGTGGGACAGACTCCCCGAGCATATGAAAGCCGATTTTGAGGTTCGGCAGTATCGTCGGTGTCTGGAACATTATAATCGCCCTTGGCAGCGAACGCATATCGACGGCCCAGCACCACTGATTCCCCTCAGGGGCTGTGTCCGGCAATCGTCGGCCGCAGTACGGGGCGTAGCGACCCCGAGGTTCCTGAAGCTAATCACACCGTAAGCCTCCTGTTGGTCGTCACAACGACCCACTCACAATTCCTTCTTTTTGGTTTTGTGAATGGTACGTGATGGCAGGAGAAGCGGGGGCCTTGGCTTAACCGCCTGGGCCAAGAGTATGTCGACTCTATAAAATCGCCCTCCAATCCTAAGCTATGGTGCGCGGCGATGGGATGCATGGTTGGGGGAGAAGGCCCAATCCCAAGCGACCACCTCCGGGGCACCTGCCGAACCCCCGGAGTATTAGGCTTACCCGGGTAAAGCGGCTCTGCACGGGTGGACCTTTGTTTCCGAACTCCGCGTGGGATTCACATGGATTTTCAAAATAAAACGGGGATGGGACGGGTTGTTTCGGTTGGGGAGGACGAAGACGGTGCTGGGGCTGGAGTGACGGTGCTCGCGCCTCACTCAGCGCCTGGCCTGGCTTCGTGGAAGGTGCAGGAGGACGACGAGACTGCGTCAGTCTCGTCCTTCTCCTCCACGAGTAGCCACATAGGCTCCAAGAGGAAGCGGACGGGGCAGGCCGGCGACGGAGTGGACCGGGCGATGAACCCGGTCGTGATGGTGAGTTGCCTCAGGGACGAGGTGACCGAGGAGATATCCGAGAGGATCTCCTCGTCCCTGAGGCGGGTGGAGAAGGTGGCCGCTGCCTGTTCCTTGAAGGGGCAGAAGACCTGGCAGACCCCCTTAGGGAAGCGGCCCAGAGGATGAGGGAGGCGGCGCAGGAGATGTGTGGGCGAAATGCCCGGCTGCAGCTCCAGGTGGAGGAGGAGCGACGGGGGAGGATGAGGGCAGGGGCGCGCTGGAACAGCGCAGCCCTCCCTCCTATCCTCCCTCCTCCTCCACCGCCACCACCACGACCCACGGTCGTGGAAAAAAAGCGGAGTGCGGCGGCAGTGTCGCGGGGACCTTCCACCCGCACTCCGCCCGCGAAGAGTTCCCCATTCTCCTCAGAGGATGAACTTCTGAGGAGGATCGGGAACATGATCGATGGCAAGCTGGCCGCCTTCCGGGAGGAGCTCCTCCACGGAGGTGTGGTCGGCGGGAAGGCGGTGCTTCCCTGACCAAGGTCGGTTCGGGCGGGGGTGGGGGGAGGGAAGGCTCCTCCCACCGTGGCCATTCCGGTGCCGCGGTTCGCGGCCACTCAGGTAGGTAGTGTTCCTGTGGCCTTGTTGCGCGCGTCCTCCACGGCACCATCCCAAGGGGGGGGGGGTGTCGTGGAGCGAGGTGGTAGGGCGGAAGGCGAAGAGGGCGGCGAGGAAGGCCTCGCAGACGCGACCTGTTACCTCACCGCCCGCGGCCAAGGGAAAGGCCGCAAAGGTGCGACCAGGGCGCCCCCCTAAAACGGCAGCAGTGACGCTCACCGATCCTCAGGGGGGCGACCTGACACTCGCGGGGGCGATGCAGCTCGCGAGGGATAATATATCCCTGGAGGAGCTCGGCATCGCTTCCGTGAGGGCGAACAGGTCAGTGACCGGGTGTCTCCTGCTGGAGACCCCTGGTCCAGTGGGCGGCGAGAAGGCGGACCGACTCGCCCAAAGGCTCCAGGAGCAGCTGGGCGAGCGGGGTGTCCGAGTCGCCCGGCCCACGAAGCGCACAGAGATGCGCAAATGTGGGTTGGACGACTCGGTCACCGCGCAGGATGTGTCCTGTGCCCTAGCGAGGGCGGGTGATTGCCCCGAGGGATACGTGCGGGTCGGAGAAATCCGCAGGTCTCCTTCCTGCCTGGGGCCGGTGTGGGCCCGGTGTCCCCTCTCAGCCGCCCGAAAGGTGGCGGAATCCGGGAGGGTATCGGTGGGGTGGGTTTCGGCGCGAGTGGAGATACTCGCGCTGCGCCCACTCCAGTGTCACCGCTGCCTCGAGCTGGCGCACGTGAGGCAGTGGTGCACCTCGCCGGTGGACCGCAGCGGTCAGTGTTACCGCTGCGGGGCGAGTGACCACCGCGCGAGCCAGTGCTTGCCGGCCCCCCACTGCCCGCTATGTGCGGACATGAGGAGGACAGCCGATCACAGGGTGGGGAGCAAAAGTGCTCTCCGCCCTCCCGGAAGGGGAAGAAGCAGGGGCCCACCCCGGTTTAGGCACCGCGGTCGCTGGCAGCGTCCACAATGGAGGTGGACGGTGCCACGGGGACGGACAGCCGGGAGTAGGCTGGGACGGCCGTTAAATAACAGCGCCCCGCCACCTCCTCCAGGCCAATCTCAACCACTGCCGCGTGGCACAGGACATGATGTTCCAAGTCCTCGCGGAGTGGGGGGTTGGCCTGACGGTCGCCGCCGAGCCGTACCGCGTGCCTGATCACCCACATTGGGTGGGCGACGCGGACGGTTTGGTGGCGACGGTATGGGGAGGTGGCGACGGGTCCCCGCCGTTCTCCATTCTGGAGCGCGGTCGGGGCTTCGTCGCCGTGGACTATGGGGAGTCGCCGTAGTGGGGTGCTACATCTCGCCCCGCAGCGGTCACGCCGCGTTCGAGCTGTACTTGGACGAGGTCGCGGCATGCGTGCAGCGCTGCGCGGCCCGGCCTGTGCTGGTCCTGGGGGACTTTAACGCCAAGTCGGTGAGAGTCCCTCCCACCTCTTTGGGGAGAGGCGGCAGGGGTGTGTGGGATTCCCCGCGCCCATTACTTTTATAACGGGCGCGGGACCTACCCACTAAAAACCCCACGGTGACCCTTCCGCACAATTTGGGAGGATATCGGGAATCGCTCGAAGCATACTTCCGGTATCCTCCCCGTGCCTGCACTTTGCGCCCACCCGCGGGGGGACAAACGGTCCCCCCGACAATCTCCCTCTCTCATAGCGGCAGGACGAGACCACTTCGCCGGGGCCGCGTCTAGTGGCGGCTGCGAGCCCCAACTCGCAGCCGCCGCGACCCCGTTTCTACACCTCGGAGGCCGGCAGCTAACGGCCGCACCAGGCCACCGAGGGTGCCGCTCCGTGCGCCGGACCCGGACAGGTGGCACTGCCACCCCGTCCGGTCCGACCCTACGCCGCCGGGCGGGAGGGGTCTCCTATCAGGACCCCCCTCCCAGCCTGGGCCATGCACCACGCCTAGGGGGCCGCCCGCGTCGCCTGACGCCCAGGCGACGGTTTCTCGCCACCAAACGAGCGCGAGCCTCAGCACGCCGCTGACGCTCGCGATCCACTTCCCGCGGTCTCCTTCTGCAGCATTACGCTTTCGCAGAAGGAGGCCACGGCCCTCCACTTCTCCGCGCTGCCGAGCATGGCGCGCACCATGCCCGTCAGCGAGACATCCCGCCGGATGACGCCGACCAGGACACGGCGCTACCCCTCCCACGCAGTGCATACGTCGAGGTATGTTCCGCTGTGTCCTGCTCAGCGTCACAATGGCAGCAACGCGCCGTCGGCTCCTTCCCTATCCGGCACAGGTATCTCCCGAAGCTGCCATGTCTCGAAAACACCTGTGCCATCCGGTGAGGCTTCCAGGGCCTCCGTCCAGCCACTCACATAGGAGTGGCCGAACAGACCCGACTGTCCGGTGCCCCGCGGTAGGCAGAGCCAACCGCTCTTGCCACGCGTGCACCACGGACTGCCGGGCCTGGCGCTTCAACTCGCCCCAAGCAGGTTCCTGCATACCCGGGACCGCCCCCACCCACGCGCGACGGTCGACGCGGTGACGATACATCGTCGCGTGCGTCCGCGCGAGGAGATCCATGGGCGGCATCCCCGCAAGAACCGTCGCCGCCTCATGTGACACGGTCCGGTACCCGCGGACGACCCTTAAAGCCATCCGCCTCTGCACCCGACGCAGCATAATCATGCCGCGCCGGGAGGCCGCCAGGTCGTCCGCCTAGACGGGAGCCCCGTATAGGACCACATAGAGTATTGGACCCAATTGCGAGTTGGGGCTCGCAGCCGCCACTAGACGCTGCCCCGGGACGGATGGCGTCAGGACGAAGTGGCCTCGTCCTGCCGCTATGAGGCAGGGTGATTACCGGCGGGACCGTTTGTCCCCCCGCGGGTGGGTGCAAAGCGCGGGCACGGGGAGGATACCGGAAGTATGCTTCGAGCGATTCCCGGTATCCTCCTAAATCGTGCGGAAGGGTCACCGTGGGGTTTTTAGTGGGTAGGTCCCGCGCCAGTGATAATGGGCGCGGGGAATCCCACACACCCCTCCCGCCTCTCCCCAAAGAGGTGGGAGGGAGTCTTTCGAAGATTTTCCCCACGACAAAAAAAAAAAAAAAAAAAAAAAAGCACCACTGATTAAAAACTGAAGTGAATGTCGCCGACGAGAATAAAGAAAGGCGGTGGTTTGTTAAATCGAGCGATAAACGCGCTACCTATCGAATTACATAGCCCAGGATACCAGTTTTGTGCTCCAGGAACTCATCTGGCAAAACGATTGGCTAGAGGTGATCAAGGCATCAATCCGTTGGACGCAGCGTGTCGTGAACACGGTATTGCGTATTCGCGTAGCAACGACCTCGACGAAAGGCACGCAGCAGATAACGTACTCGCTGACAAAGCGCGAAAACGCATCGTTGCGCGAAACTCGACTCTGGGTGAAAGAGGAGCTGCTACGGCTGTTTGGGCAGCTACGAAGGCAAAGACGAAAATCGGAATGGGGATGAAAACAAAACCCCGCAAAAGGACTGTAAGAAAAGCATTGCAAAAGCGGATTCATCCAGTGGCCAAACGGGGTGGTATATTACCACTTCTGGTGTTCTCGGATCACTAGCTGGCGGAGCGGCGGGGATCGCCAAGTCGGTAAACGATAATAAGGCAGTGCGACGTCAGCTGCAGGAAATGCAGTGTCATAATCGCTCCATGGAAGGTCGTGGACTCTATCTGACACCATACAAGCGCGGACATTGAATCTCGAAACGGAAAAAAAAAAAAAATGTCGAAAAGACAATAAAAATGACTGTGGGTGTAACTACCGACATGCAATTGAATGAGTTGGCAAAACGTATGCGTATTCCATTCTTTAGAGGTGTTTTTATGCGCAACGCGCTACCCGCCGGAGGAGTACGTCGAAACGAGAGTGGTATTGTGAATTTGGACAATGTCGCGGGACCGGGGACTCATTGGGTGGCGTATGCGAAGAGAGGGCATCGAGCTGTATACTTCGATAGCTTTGGCAATCTTCGACCGCCTAAGGAATTGACACACTATTTGGATACCGATGATGATGTGAAAATTGAATACAATCGAACGTCTTATCAGGAGTATGATCAGAGCAATTGCGGACAACTATGTCTACGCTTTCTACAAACGATTGGCACCAAATTTAAGGATTGTCTCCCCACCACTCTGCTTCAGTACTAGTCGAGCAGTATCTCGGAATATGTCGTTAACATTGACTCTAACTGGCAAGCGTAGCACCCTCGCTGTAAGCTACTTCCCACCCATAGATTTGAGCGACGATGATTACGAGCTTGGTCTAACAACCTTTGAAACGTATCATACAATACCCAACATCGACTCGAGCAACGATAAATGCTACTTCACCACAAACTATGACATCGACAACAACAGCGTCGACACTGCGCCCCGACAACAACACCATGAAAAGCGAGCTGTTCTGCTAATTTGCCATAGATTTTACGAAACCCAATAACATTGGATCGCTATTGGGATTCTCGGCGAATCGGGTATTAGAACCAGGACTGTGGCACGAATCGAACGATCCGATTAATATCATGAGCGTAAACATTATTCGCATTGAATGTAGTGCGACCGCTGGCGCGTACAACAATGGGAAGCGCGTGCATACGATACATGAATTTTCTCCGAGAGTTCCGCCAGGATATAAGATATCGGGAACGCCCGCACAGATCATTTATCTTCCAATCACCGCACGGATCATAACGGATCTAACGATACGCGTTGTGGATCAAAACGGACGATTGCTGGATTTTCGCGGTGAAGAGATTACCATCCAGACTGCACGTGCGACGACGATAATACCTGTGGTGCGAAAGAATGAGATGCTTGTGTTGAACGACTCCAGAAACACGTTTCTTCCAAACGAAATTGTCGACAACAGTAACAGCTCTGATTACGTTAAAACGAAGAGGCTCAGTGCTGCAAACATTGCATTTTGAAATCCTTGGGACTCAGTGTGCGTATTTAAGTTGAAAATGGTTGACATTCTAAGCATTGGAGGAAGCCGACGTTTGATGATCGCATTGTTAAGCTCGAGACTCACACATACAACCCATACGTTAACACGACGTTTGGACACAGTGATGAGATAAGAATACCTATACAACAGCAAGATTTATACACATTGCCGTGTGAAAGTTTCCTCTACGTGGCGGGGAAATTGACGATACATAAGCCAAATGATGCTTCAACGGTGATGTTGGGAAGTAATTGCATGGCGTTCATATTTGATGAGATTCGATATGGGGCTGAATGGTGTGGAGATTGATCGCAACAGAAACGTTGGAATAACTAGCACGATTAAAAATTATGTATCACTGACACCCGATGAAGACAAAAATATGGAGAATGCCGGATGGGGCTTGAAACGACACGATGAGCTGGTAGTGAAAAATCATTTCAATTTTTGCGTCCCATTCAAATATTTGCTGGGATTTTGCGAGAACTACAAACGCATGGTTATGAATGCGCGTCACGAATTGATTTTAATACGATCGCGCAACGATAACAATTCTCTAATTGGGTCTCCAACGTTGGAACCAGAAATTGAATTACTTAAAGTGCAATGGCGGATGCCTCATGTGACCCTAAACGATGTTAATAAACTATCGTTGCTACATGCTTTGGAAAGTGGGCAAAACCTGAGCATTAGTTTCCGCTCGTGGGATCTGTACGAGTATCCTCTCTTACAGAGCACGACCAAGCATTCGTGGGCCGTCAAGGCAGCCACAAAGCTGGAGAAGCCGCGATATGTTCTCTTTGCTCTACAGACAGCTCGAAAGAATGTGATGACCGAAGATGCTACTCGGTTTGATCGCTGCAAATTGACCAATGTAAAACTTTTTCTCAACTCGGAATTTTATCCGTACGATGACATGAACTTGGACTTTGACAAGAATAGGTACGCCATCTTGTTTAGCATGTATACGCATTTCCGTAAATCGTATTACGGGCATAGTTGCAACGAGGCATTATTCACCGTTGCACAATTTTACAATTTGGCCCGCTCGTGGTGATTGACGTGTTTGCGACAAAATGAGTCGATCAAGAATTGTACCGTGGACGTACGCATAGAATTTGATTGTAAAGAGAACGTGCCGGCGAATACTACGGCCTACTGTCGCATTCTGCATGATCGGGTGGTTGAATACAATCCGTTGACAAACATGGTGCGCAAAATCAATTAAATTACAACGCTACTGACCTGCCCTCTCATGTGTCAAATTCGTACACATTTTCATCATGAAAATCGAGATGCTTTACGAGAAAGACCACATACTCCTGCCGGGCTTGGAAATGAGCGGATCTCTACATTGTTCCGATAATGAGCGTACCAACATTTGTTGACATGCAAGGGTTCATCGTTGATGGAAGATTTGTTGTGAAGGAAATGGCTGTTCTACGAAATGGAACAATTCTCTCGCATTACATATTTAGGAGTTCGATGCCGCAATATCTTCTTACGAAATATGACAAATCATGCATCCGATGGTTGACGGCAAAACATCACGGACTGCGGTGGGAAGATGGAGACGTTCCGTACAGTATGGCTAAACAGCTAATTACGAAAGCTGTTGTCGATGAAGAAGATGACGCACCGCAGATCGCATATGTTAATGGGCTGCAAAAACGAGACTGGCTTGCGGATTTCCTCGATGAAAATACGAGAGCGAGCGTGATCATTGAGACACTGGACATAGACTACGAGGATATCATATCTTTAAAGAAGCTAAATACACTTCATACCTTACGATGTGACAGACACGCAAAGCATTGTGCCTTGCAAAATGTATTTAAAATATTCAACTGGTGGTCTAAACGCCAGAGGGAAATGCATTGTAGCGGCTAGCTCGCACAACAAAAGAAACATTTGGCGTGCAAATGCTAGCATGGTTTACGACAAGCAAAGTCGAAAAGGCCACTTTTGAGAAAGCCGTTTCTTACGAGTTTTATTAGCCAGCATGTTTTTCGTAGAAGATTTCTAACGGCCTCAGTGGCATATTGCACATGTCATAAACCAGGGATTTCCGAAGGGCTGCAACGCCTGGTCAAGCGACCCTCGGCGGGTGACATCACCAGGCCTGGACTTGGAGGAAATTCCGCTGCATTGCCAAACTTCCGTCGACAAAGCTACCCCACCGGGTCACATCGCCTTTCCCAAAAAGCGCGTCAAGGGCGCAAGGAGTAGGCGGTGACTTCGGAATTGCAAGATGCTTAATTGGTTAACTTCGACCCATCGGTTGAAGCAATTAGGCGACTGCAAAGAATTCGAGGAAAAAAATTATTTTGTACAGAAGTCAGACTTCGCCACGACACCCAGTGAACAACACCTTCAGAATAAAGATTACAAGGCGAACTTGGCGATTGCATTTAAGACCCATTCTTATCCTCACACGCAACCACTTCAGCATAAATAAAAATATAATCAATTTTTAATGCACAAATGTTTTTTTTTCTTCATCTCTACCATCCAATCTCCTGCACGTGATGTACACTAGATTAAGACGATAGTTATAATTATTATGTAAAAGTGGTGCCATTTACGTTCAAATGGGTAACATACACGTTCAAAGTGGTACAATTGATGTTCAAAAGTGGTACATTAGATGTTCAAATGTGGTACATTGGATGTTCAAAATGGTATGAGACACGTTCAAAAGTGATACCCCTACATGTTCAACTGATATGGACTAGTCGAATAATCGGTTTAAAGAAGAAGGAGAAGTGATTCGGCTTAGCCAATGATACATGCAAGGAAGAATGGAGATGGTCAACAAAGATTTCGATGAACATGAAGAACAAAGACATCCTATTTTGCAAGCTATGCATCTTTCGAGATATACGTTTACATGCATGAACCTGGAGATGCAGCGAGATCAGTTCTCAGTCGACATTCCTGTTGAATTGCTGTTCAATATGGTACATATGAGAATTGCTTCAGCATTCGAAGGATTGCCCCGGCGAGGCGATGAGGAGGTATGTACATACCAATGTTTATGGCATTTATTACAAGTGAATATTATATCAGTTATTGTGGGTTCTAGAACGATCCGTCTCCGCCGCCCTCGCAGTCGCCACCAACCACACCAACGCCGCCAGGCACACCATCGCCACCGCTCCATCGGTTCGAGCGACTGCAAAGATTTTTTATGTGCTGCACACTCGTTTTGATAGTATCGTCGTCGCCGTCGTCGTGAAACGTTATCTATTGGATTCTACAAACATGAATTACTACATTTCTCGCGAAACGGCGTGCATAAGTCGCGAGTAAGTGTTATTATCATCATTTCCTTAGCGTTATTACTTACCTTTCATTCTTTACATACTTTTTCTATATGTTACGATAGCAATAAACAACGTTCGACCCCTTATATACTGGGGAGGAGGTTTGCCCTCACATCCACGGCATACAAGTACCTGGATATTAGAATCGCGATAGGACCTGTGTCCGCTGTGGAAATTATTCTTGGCGATACTCGAGGAAATGTGTTGTTGTTGCCACACTCGACATGGGCGACATTGATCCAGAAACTCGAGGATATCGAACAACATGTAAAATCAGCTCCTTCTCCAACGTCATTAACGATTTGTGATTTGGTGCTTACGGTTGTTACAATGCGTGGCACGAACCTTGTGCAAATGAAATTGTATGATGCCTGCATGTACATGAAACCATCGACTGTATTATTTTTATTCTAACTGGAACTGTGTGTCGAGCACGCGTATTCGTGGCTGTGTCAAAATACGCAGTATGTCAGCGGGAAATATAAACAATTTGTAACGATATTAAAACGGAACAGTATTGTGCATAAACATGAGGCCGTCAAAATCCTTCATGAATATTATGATAAAAATTCTCCTGCGGATTGCGAGCTGTTGACATTTGCAGTGGATAATACGTTATACGATGCTATTAATAATTAAATAATTTTTTATATACAATATATTATCATTTAAAACAAATATTATTTCTCCAATTTTATTACACCCGTCTTCCACCATGTCTCTCCTCGCCACCTAATTCTAAGATGCAACGTTTCAAAAGTTTTATATTTCATTCGGGCGTTTTTGATGCAGCTAAATGTTGTCATTCGGTGCGTCTGCTCGAGGGGATTCAAATTACATGCAATCGCGCGATACGCTGCGACGTTAAGATTGAAATAAACATTTTGAAAAATGATATGCTTCAGAATAAATACAATTGCAAATATTGCATATCAATGTAATTTTCTCCGATCGATGCGGCATTGATTCGCTACATTTCGATTCGCGCGGCTGTGGACCGAGGTTGCCCCTCCCTTCGAAAAAAAAAAAATTTCCGGTGGCGAATCGGAGTCTGAAAAAAATTTCGGGGATCACACCCTCTGTCTGAAAAAATTTCCGACGGTGGTACAGGCCTGGAGAGGTCTCCGCGGCGGCTCGGTCTGGACTAATCCCCTCCACATTTGCGCTGTCACCCCACTCCGCGGCTTGTGCGCGCGCAACCAATTTTCCACCCCCCGCGGGCCCCCGCGCCCTTCAGAAGTGGGTCAGGTCTGGAGTGGTATTCGCGACAGCTCGGTCCGGACTGGTCCCCACCACGATAGCGCCATCCCCCACTCCCCGGCTTGTGCGCGCGCAACCAATTTTCCACTCCCCGCAGGCCCCGCGCCCCACTACCCCGCGCGCCGCCCTCACTGCCACCTGGGTTAGAACCCGCCTTACTATACTACTAACTAACTAACTGCAAACTAACTAACTAACTTACAAACTAACTAATAAAATGCAAACTAACTCACAAACTAACAAACTAACTGACAAACTAACTAACTAACTGCAAACTAACTAACTAACTGACAAGCTAACTAACTAACTGCAAACTAACTAACTAACTGACAAACGAACTAACTAACTGCAAACTAACTAAATAACTGCAAAATATCTAACTAACTGCAAACTAGATAACTAATCTGCAAACAATCTAACAAACAGCAAAATTACTAACCAACTGCAAGCAATCTAACTAACTGCAAACTAACTAACTATTCGGCAAACAATCCAACTAACTGCAAACTAACGAACTATCTGAAAATCTAACTTATCTAACCGACAAACTAACTAACTAACTGCATAGTAAATAACTAACTGACAAACTAACTAACAAACTGCAAACAATCTAACTAACTGCAAACTAACTAACTAACTGATAAACCAACACTAACTGACAAACTAACTAACTAACTGCAAACTAACTAACTAACTGTCAAACTAACTTAATAACTGCAAACTGACTAAGTACCTTACAAGCTACGTAACTAAATGCAAACTAACTAACTAACTTACAAACTAACTAACAAACTGCAAACTAACTAACTAACTAACTGCAATCTAACTAACTAACTGCAAGCAAACTAACTAACTTACTAACTAACTAATTAACTGCAAACTAACCTACTAACTGCAAACTAACTAACTAACTGACAAACTAAGTAACTAACTGACAAACTAACTAACTAAGAGCAAACTAACTAAATAACTGCAAGCAATCTAACTAACTGCAAACTAACCCACAAACTAACTAAGTAACTGACAAACTAACCAACTAACTGCAAACAATCTAACTAACTGCAAACTAACTAACTAACTGATAAACCAACTAACTAACTGCAAACTTAATAACTAACTTACAAACTAAGTAATTTACACCAAACTAACTAACTAACTGACAAACTAACTAAATAACTGCAACTATCTAACTAACTTACAAACTAACTAACTAACTGCAAGCTAGCTAACTAACTGCAAGCAATCTAACTAACTGCAAACTAACTCACAAACTAACAAACTAACTAACTAACTGCAAACTAACTAACTAACTGACAAGACAACTAACTAACTGACAAGCTAACTAACTAACTGACAAACTAACTAACTAACTTCAAACAAACTAGATAACTGCAAAATATCTAACTTACTGCAAACTTGGTAACTAACTGCAAACAATCTAACAAACAGCAAAATAACTAACTAACTGCAAGCAATCTAACTAAGTGCAAACTAACTAACTATTCGGCATACAATCTAACTAACTGCAAACTAACTAACTATCTGATAAACTAACTTACTAACTGACAAACTAACTAACTAACTGCAAACTAACTAACTAACAGTCAAACTAACTAAATCACTGCAAACTGACTAAGTACCTTACAACCTACGTAACTAACTGCAAACTAACTAACTAACTTACAAACTAACTAACAAACTGCAAACTAACTAAGTAACTGACAAACTAACCAACTAACTGCAAACTAACTAACTAACTGCAAACTAACTAACTAACTGACAAACTAACTAAATAACTGCAAACTAACTAACTAACTGCAAAATAACTAACTAACTGACAAACTAACTAACTAACTGACAAACTAACTAAATAACTGCAAACTAACTAACTGACTGCAAAATAACTAACTAACTGACAAACTAACTAACTAACTGCAAACTTGATACCTAACTTACAAACTAAGTAATTTACACAAAACTAACTAACTAACTGGCAAACTAACTAACTAAAGGCAAGCAATCTAACTAACTGCAAACTAACTAACTATTCGGCATACATTCTAACTAACTGCAAACTAACTAACTATCTGCCGATCTAACTATCTAACTATCTAACAGACAAACTAACTAACTAACTGCATTGTAAATAACTAACTGACAAACTGACTAACTGACTGCAAACTAACTAAATAACTGCAAAATATCTAACTAACTGCAATCTAACTGACTAACTTACAAACTAACTAACTAACTGCAAGCAAATCTAACTAACTGCAAATTAACTCACAAACTAACAAACTAACTAACTAACTGCAAACTAACTAACTAACTAACCAACTGCAAACTAACTAAATAACTGCAAAATATCTAACTAACTGCAAACTAACTGACTAACTTACATACTAACTAATTAACTGCAAGCAATCTAAATAACTGCAAACTAACTCACAAAGTAACAAACTAACTAACTAACTGCAAACTTACTAACTAACTGACAAGCTAACTAACTAACTGACAAACTAACTAAGTAACTGCAAACAAACTAGATAACTGCAAAATATCTAACTTACTGCAAACTAGGTAAATAACTGCAAACAATCTAACAAACAGCAAAATAACTAACTAACTGCAAGCAATCTAACTAACTGCAAATTAACTAACTATTCGGCATACAATCTAACTAACTGCAAACTAACTAACTATCTGACAATCTAACTATCTAACAGACGAACTTACTAACTAACTGCATGGTAAATAACTAACTGACAAACTAACTAACTAACTGCAAACAATTTAACTAACTGCAAACTAACTAACTAACTGATAAATTAACATAATAACTGACAAACTATCTAACTAACTGCAAACTATCTAACTATCTGACAATCTAACTATCTAACAGACAAACTAACTAACTAACTGCATGGTGAATAACTAATTGACAAACTAACAAACTAACTGCAAACTTTCTAACTAACTGCAAACTAACTAACTAACTGATAAACTAACTTACTAACTGTTAAACTAGCTAACTAACTGCGAACTAACTAACTAACTGCAAAATAACTAAATAACTGACAAACTAAGTAACTAACTGACAAACTAACTAACTAACTGCAAACTTAATAGCTAACCTTCAAACTAAGTAATTACCACCAAACTAACTAACTACCTGACAAACTAACTAAATAACTGCATACTAACTAGATAACTGCAAAATATCTAACTAACTGCAAACAATCTAACAAACAGCAAAATAACTAACTAACTGCAAGCAATGTAACTAACTGCAAACTAACTAACTATTCGGCATACAATCTAACTAACTGCAAACAAACTAACTATCTGACAATCTAACTATCTAACAGACAAACTGACTAACTAACTGCATGGTAAATAACTAACTGACAAACTAACTAACTAACTGCAAACTTAATAACTAACCTTCAAAGTAAGTAATTTTCACCAAACTAACTAACTAACTTACAAATTAACTAAATAACTGCAAACTAACTAAATAACTGCAAAATATCTAACTAACTTCAAACTAACTGACTAACTTACAAACTAACTAACTAACTGCAAGCAATCTAAATAATTTAAAACTAACTCACAGAGTAATAAACTAACTTACTTAACTGACAAACTAACAACTTACAAACTAACTAACTGTCAAACTAACTAAATAACTGCAACTAATTACAACCTACGTAACTAACTGCAAACTAACTTACAAACTAACTAACAAACTGCAAACTAACTAAGTAACTGACAAACTAACCAACTAACTGCAAACTAACTAACTAACTGCAAACTAACTAACTAACTGGCAAACTAACTAAATAACTGCAAATTAACTAACTAACTGCAAAATAACTAACTAACTGACAAACGAAGTAACTAACTGACAAACTAACTAACTTACTGCAAACTTAATACCTAACTTACAAACTAAGTAATTTACACAAAACTAACTAACTAACTGACAAACTATCTAAATAACTGCAAACTAACTAACTAACTTACAAACTAACTAACTAAATAACTGCAAAATATCTAACTAACTGCAATCTAACTGACTAACTTATAAACTAACTAACTAACTAACTGCAAGCAAATCTAACTAACTGCAAACTAACTCACAAACTAACAAACTAACTAACTAACTGCAAACTAACTAACTAACTGACAAGCTAACTAACTAACTGACAAGCTAACTAACTAACTGCAAACTAACTAGATAACTGCAAAATATCTAACTAACTGCAAACTAGCTAACTAACTGCAAGCAATCTAACAAACAGCAAAATAACTAACCAACTGCAAGCAGTCTTACTAACTGCAAACTAACTAACTATTCGGCAAACAATCTAACTAACTGCAAGTTAACTATCTAACTGCAAGGAATGTAACTAACTGCAAACTAACTAACTAACTGATAAACTAACTTACTAGCTGACAATCTAACTAACTAACTGCAAACTAACTAAATAACTGCAAACTGACTAAGTACCTTACAAGCTACGTAGCTAACTGCAAACTAACTAACTAACTTACAAACTAACTAACAAACTGCAAACAAACTAACTAACTAACTGCAATCTAACTAACTAACTGCAAGGAAACTAACTAACTTAATAACTAACTAACTAACTGCAAACTAACCTACTAACTGCAAACTAACTAACTAACTGACAAACTAAGTAACTAACTGACAAACTAACTAACTAATAGCAAACTAACGAACTAACTGCAAGCAATCTAACTAACTGCAAACTAACCCACAAACTAACTAAGTAACTGACAAACTAACCATCTAACTGCAAACAATCTAACTAACTGCAAACTAACTAACTAACTGATAAACCAACTAACTAACTGCAAACTTAATAACTAACTTACAAACTAAGTAATTTACACCAAACTAACTAACTAACTGACAAACTAACTAAATTACTGCAAACTAACTAACTAACTTACAAACTAACTAACTATCTGCAAACTAACTAAATAACTGCAAGCAATCTAACTAACTGTAAACTAACTCACAAACTAACAAACTAACTAAATAACTGCAAACTAACTAACTAACTGACAAGACAACTAACTAACTGACAAGCTAACTAACTAACTGACAAACTAACTAACTAACTGCAAACAAACTAGATAACTGCAAAATATCTAACTTACTGCAAACTTGGTAACTAACTGCAAACAATCTAACAAACAGCAAAATAACTAACTAACTGCAAGCAATCTAACTAACTGCAACCTAACTAACTATTCGGCATACAATCTAACTAACTGCAAACTAACTAACTATCTGCCGATCTAACTATCTAACAGACAAACTAACTTACTAACTGCATTGTAAATAACTAACTGACAAACTAACTAACTAAATGCAAACAATCTAACTAACTGCAAACTAACTGACTAACTTACAAACTAACTAACTAACTGCAAGCAATCTAAATGACTGCAAACTATCTCACAAACTAACAAACTAACTAACTAACTGCAAGCAATCTAACTAAGTGCAAACTAACTAACTATTCGGCATACAATCTAACTAACTGCAAACTAACTAACTATCTGATAAACTAACTTACTAACTGACAAACTAACTAACTAACTGCAAACTAACTAACTAACTGTCAAACTAACTAAATAACTGCAAACTGACTAAGTACCTTACAACCTACGTAACTAACTGCAAACTAACTAACTAACTTACAAACTAACTAACAAACTGCAAATTAACTAAGTAACTGACAAACTAACCAACTAATTGCAAACTAACTAACCAACTGCAAACTAACTAACTAACTGACAAACTAACTAAATAACTGCAAACTAACTAACTAACTGCAAAATAACTAACTAACTGACAAACGAAGTAACTAACTGACAAACTAACAAACTAACTGCAAACTAACTAACTAACTGATAAACTAACTTACTAACTGTTAAACTAACTAACTAACTGCGAACTAACTAACTAACTGCAAAATAACTAACTAACTGACAAACTAAGTAACTAACTGACAAACTAACTAACTAACTGCAAACTAACTAACTAACTGATAAACTATGTTACTAACTGACAAACTAACTAACAAACTGCAAACTAACTAACTAACTAACTGCAGTCTAACTAACTAACTGCAAGCAAACTAACTAACTTACTAACTAAGTAACTAACTGCAAACAAACTAACTAACTGACACACTAAGTAACTAACTGAGAAACTAACTAACTAACAAACTGCAAGCAATCTAACTAACTGCAAACTAACTCACAAACTAACTAAGTAACTGACAAACTAACCAACTAACTGCAAACTAACTAACTAACTGTCAAACTAACTAAATAACTGCAAACTGACTAAGTATCTTACAATCTACGTAACTAACTGCAAACTAACTAACTAACTGACAAACTAACCAACAAACTGCAAACTAACTAACTAACTTACAAACTAACTAACTATCTGCAAAGTAACTAAATAACTGCAAACTAACTAACTAACTGACAGACTAAGTAACTAACTGAGAAACTAACTAACTAACAGCAAACTAACTAACAAACTGCAAGCAATCTAACTAACTGCAAACTAACTCACAAGCTAACTAAGTAACTGACAAACTAACCAACTAACTGCAAACTAACTAACTAACTGCAAGCTAACTAACTAACTTACAAACTAACTAAATAACTGCAAACTAACTAACCAGCTAACTGCAAAATAACTAACTAACTGACAAACTTTGTAACTAACTGACAAACTAACTAACTAACTGCAAACTAACTAACTAACTGCAAAATAACTAACTAACTGACAAACTAAGTAACTAACTGACACACTATCTAACTAACTGCAAACTTAGTAACTAACTTACAAACTAAGTAATTTACACCAAACTAACTAACTAACTGACAAACTAACTAAATAACTGCAAACTAACTGACTAACTTACAAACTAACTAACTAACTGCAAACTAACTAACTAACTGTCAAACTAACTAACTAACTGCAAGCAAACTGACTCACGGCAAAGTAACTAACAAACTGCGAACAATCTAACTGACTGCAAACTAACTAACTATCTGACAAATTAACTAACTACCTGACAAGACTAACTAAGTAACTGCAAACCGTCTAACTAACTGCACACTAGCTTACTATCTGCAAACCATCTAACGATCTGCAAGATAACTAACTAACTGCAAGCAATGTAACTAACTGCAAAATAACTAGCTATCCGGCATACAATCTATCTAACTGCAAACTAACTAACTATCTGACAATCTAAATAACTAACAGACAAACTAACTAACTAACTGCAAGCTAAATAAATGACTGACGAACTAACTAACTAACTGCAAACTAACTAACTAACTGACAAACTAAATAACTAACTGCTATTCTCCCATTTTCGTACGAAGCTCCGAGGAGAATGAGACGATCTCTCTCCTCGTAATCGGATCAAGTTAGCGGACGAAAACGTTTATTCAGGAAAATCTCGTCATAGCAGCTTGAGATTTTCTCGAAAAAAATGACAATCTGCCTGTTTTTGTAGCGATCGCTGTGCACGCCGCGCGTGACACGATCGTAGACGCATCATTGTGATTGAACGTTGCAGTTCGTTGCCGCGACTGCGACGTTAGGGATTCGGTGTTAATCACTTTGAGTCTCTTCGTATTGAATACGGTTTGAGCCACTGTAACGGAGATACCGACATACTGGTTATCGCCTGGTGGTGGTTCGCCGTTCGAACGGATCAAGGAACCCACTCGAATCGCCCGTCTGGTGTACCACATAGAGTGTACCGACCGGTGGAGTTGTGATTTCGTCGACCCGTGTGAGCTATACGGCGTAGGAGCAACCGGAAGTAGGATACCCAGATATTGGTATCACTTCGCGGTGCTCACCGTGCACCGGGCTTTAGAGAACCCGCTCCAGCTGCAACTTGGCCGCAGGTGGCGTGGCGCGAGCGAGGGCAGATGACCTGTATGAGGCATACCGGATGGCGCGGGTTGCTCTGCAGGTCGCCATTAAACGGGCCAAGACCCGGGCATGGAAGGATCTCCTCCAGACCCTCGATGACGATCCTTGGGGGCGCCCGTACAGGGTGGTGCTGAAGAAGCTCCGCCCGTGGGCGCCCCCCGTCACCGAGGGTCTTGACCCCCGGCTGCTGGAGGACGTGGTCAATACTCTTTTCCGAATTCGGGTGAGGGGACCACGTCCTCAAGTGGAGGCAGCAGTCCCTAGGGGTTGGGCGGCCGAACTGGGGGTCACTCAGGGGGAGCTGGCCGCGGCCATCAGACGGCTCGGGGCGCGTAACACGGCCCCGGGTCCGGATGGTGTGCCCGGCCGGGTTTGGGTCTTGACCCAGGGCGTCCTTGGGGCCGACCTCAGGCGGTTGTTCGACCGATGCCTGAGGGACGGGCGATTCCCCCCAGTTGGAAGGTGGCGAGGATTTTCCTCCTCCGGAAGGAGGGCCGGCCCGTTGATTCTCCCTCCGCATACCGGCCCATCTGTCTCCTCGACAAGGTGGGCAAGCTCTTCGAGCGGGTGATTGCGGCCTGCCTCGTCGAGCACCTGTCGCGGTGTACCCCCGGCCTGGCCGAATGCCAGTACGGCTTCCGGGAGGGTCGATCGACCATCGATGCGATAGTTAGGGTCAGGGCCCTCTCGGGGTCGGCGGACTCCCGGGGAGGGGTGGCTTTGGCAATATCTCTTGGATATTGCCACCGCCTTTAACACCCTGCCCTGGGAGGAGATAAGGAGGGGCTCGAATATGATCAGGTCCCCTTGTCTCGGGGCGGTCATCGGGGATTATCTCCGCGGCAGGTGGATCGAGTATCCGGGCCGGGATGGGCATATGCGGAGGGGGGTGTACTGCGGGTGGAACATGGCGTACGACGCAGTGTTGCGGGCCGACCTCCCCGACGGCGTCAGCGCCGTGTGTTATGCAGATGACACACTGGTGCTGGCCGTCCGGTCGCACTAGGGTAGGGCCAAGCGTCTCGCGGAGGAGGGGGCGCACCGCGTCGTCGGCCGGATCAGAGGGATGGGGATGACGATGGCGGTCCATAAGACCGATGTGATAGCGTTCCATTCACCTCGGCAGGATCCGCCACCCCCTCTGATCCGCGTGGGTGAGGCTAATATCGAGGTGAAGCCCCAGATGAGGTATCTGTGGCTGATACTCGATAGCCACTGGCGCTTCGAGGAGCATTTCCGCTGCCTGGTCCCCCGGTTGGAGAGGATGGTCGAGGCTTTGGGCCGGATTCTACCCAACCTGGGGGGCCCGGCGGGCCGAGTTCGCCGCCTCTATGTGGCAATGGTTCAGTCGGTGGCCCTATACGGGGCCCCCGTCTGTTCGGACGGCCTGGCGGCCACCCGGCGCAGCATGACGATGCTGCGTCGGGTGCAGAGGCGGATGGCGCTAAGGGTCGTCCGCGGGTACCGGACCGTGTCGCATGAGGCGGCGACGGTTCTTGCGGGGATGCCGCCCATGGATCTCCTCGCGCGGTCGCACGCGATGATGTATCGTCACCGCGTCAACCGTCGCGCGGGGGTGGGGCTGTCCCAGGTGTGCGGGAACCTGCTTGGGGCGGGTTGAAACGCCAGGCCCGGCAGTTCATGGTGCACGCGTGGCAAGAGCGGTTGGCTCTACATACCGCGGGGCACCGGACAGTCGGCGCTGTTCGGCCACTCCTATGTGAGTGGCTGGACAGAGGCCATGGAAGCCTCACTTACAGGATGGCACAGGTGTTCTCGGGGCATGGCAGCTTCGGGAGATACCTGTGCCGGATAGGGAAGGAGCCGACGGCGCGTTGCTGCCATTGTGACGCTGAGCAGGACACGGCGGAACATACCCTCGAGGTATTCGCTGCATGGGAGGGTGAGCGCCGTGTCCTGATCGGCGTCATCGGGCGGGATGTCTCGCTGCCGGGCATGGTGCGCTTCATGCTCGGCAGCGAGGAGAAGTGGAGGGCCGTGGCCACCTTCTGCGAAATCGTAATGTTGCAGAAGGAGACCACGGGAAGGGAGCGCGAGCGTCAGCGGCGCGCTGAGGCTCGCGCCCGTTTGGCGGCGAGAGAGCGTCGCCTGGGCGTCAGGCGACGCGGGCGGCCCCCTCGGCGTGGCGCATGACCCAGGCTGTGAGGGGGGTACTGCTAGGAGCCCCCCTCCCGCCAGGCGGCGCAGGGTCGGCCCGGATGAGGTGGCAGTGAATCCTGCCCGTGTCCGGCGCATCGGAGCGGCACCCTCGGTGGCCTGGTGCGGACATTAGCTGCCGGCCGTCGAGGGTAGAAACGGGGTCGCGGGCGATTGCGAGTTGGGGCACGCAACCGCCACTAGACGCGGCCCCGGGACGGATCGCGGCAGGACGAAGAGGCCTCGTCCTGCCGCTATGAGACAAGGTGATTACCGGGGGGACCGTTTGTCCCCCCGCGGGTGGGCGCATAGCGCGGGCACGGAGAGGATACCGGAAGTATGCTCCGAGCGATTCCCGGTATCCTCCCAAAATCGTGCGGAAGGGTCACCGTGGGGCTTTTAGTGGGTAGGTCCCGTTTGCAGTTAGTTAGTTGTTTTGCAGTAAATTAGTCAGTTTGTCTGTTAGTTAGATTGTTTGCAGTAAGTTAGCTAGTTCGCAGTTACTTAGATATTTTGCAGTTAGTTAGTTAATTTGTAAGTTAATTATTTAGTTTGCAGTTAGTTAGTTAGTTTGCATTATATTATTTAGTTTGTAAGTTAGTTAGTTAGTTTGCAGTTAATTAGTTAGTTTGTCAGTTAGTTAGTTACTTTGCAGTTAGTTAGTTAGTTTGTCAGTTAGTAAGTTAGTTTGTCTGTTAGTTAGATTGTTTGCAGTAAGTTAGCTAGTTTGCAGTTACTGATATTTTGCAGTTAGTTAGTTAGTTTGCAGTTAGTTAGTTAGTTTGCAGTTAGTTAGTTAGTTTGTACGTTAGTTATTAAGTTTGCAGTTAGTTAGTTAGTTTGTCAATTAGTTAGTCAGTTTGTAAGTTAGTTATTTAGTTTGCAGTTAGTTAGTTAGTTTGTCAGTTAGTTTGGTGTAAATTACTTAATTTGTCAGTTAGTTGGTTAGTTTGCAGTTAGTTAGTTAGTTTGTCAGTTAGTTAGATTGTTTGCAGTCAGTTAGATAGTTTGCAGTTTTTTAGTTAGTTTGTCAGTTAGTTAGTTAGTTTGCAGTTAGTTAGATTGCTTGCAGTTAGTTAGATGTTTTGCATTACATTAGTTACTTTTGTAAGTTAGTTAGTTTGTTTGAGGTTAGTTATTTAGTTTGTCAGTTAGTTAGTTAGTTTGCAGTTAGTTAGTTTGTTGGCAGTTAGTTAGTTAGTTTGTCAGTTAGTTAGTAAGATTGCAGTTAGTTAGTTAGTTTGCAGTTAGTTAGTTAGTTTGCAGTTAGTTAGATTGTCAGTTGTTTAGATTACTTGCAGTTAGTTAGTTAGTGTTTCGGTTTGGTAATGAAGATTAACGGGAAAGCTGGGATCTCTTCCAAAAAGAGAGTTGACGCCCCGAGGAGAAATCGGATTATTGGCGGAAATCGAAAGAGAACAGCTCACGTCAATTCTTTTGTATTTCTATACAATAGTCACAATGAAAATTACTGCGTAATAAACATATAACGTAATCACAATGCACTTGTTTTAAATAAACTCGGTTTAAGGCGTTGAGAAATCACTGTTTGGTTGGTTATAAGCATGTGTGGTCGGTTTGGTTGCTAAACGGTAAGTAAGTTCAAAAAACCGTGCGCACCTCGTTAGCGGTCTCGAGGTGGCTAAAACCGGCGCGAGGTAGCGCGATGGTCGCGGCACATTGGCGCGATGTTTAACCGCTACACCCCCCCCCCCCCGGAATGTTAGCCGCAGCCATGAATGACCGGATTCATTAATTAATGCGTAGTTGTGTAGTGATGTGATTACGTAGGTGCTAGGTAAAAGATGGCATTTAACATTGAAACAAACGGACGCAAATACGTAAGTACAATGATTGACCTTATTCTACTTACATGCTATTTAAAATTAACTTAATTTAATTACGATCGTGACCACGCGGTCGAAAATAACCTACGCGAGTTACAAACTAATTACGCGCTTCGTCGTTGGCATGTATTGTAATGGGAAGAAGGGAAATTTTGGAGAGGGGCCGCTTAAATTTGGATTGTGCGGTTTTGACCGTTACTACCCGAATTAATCCGTCATCGCCGGGGTGGCACCCAATTATTCGTCCTCGTTCCCAGCCGCAGCGTGGTAAATTCGGATTGCGGATTAGGACGAGTTGACCGACCTTGACCAGGTTTTGGAAGGTTCGCCATTTTGGGCGTTGATGGAGAGTATGAAGGTAATCATTCTCCCAGGCTTTCCAAAAGGTTTCGGTTAGTTTTTGCAGGAGCTGCCAACGCGACAGGCGATTTTCTTTAATTTCTAGTACGCTCGGTTCCGGGTTTGATACGAGAGGCGTGCCAATTAAGAAGTGACCTGGTGTTAGTACGGAAAAATCATCTAAGCAGTCCGACATTGCTCCGAGGGTCTTGAATTGAGACATGCTTCAACCCGGCACAACATCGTTGCCATCTCTTCAAAGGTAAGTGTATGGGACCCTATTACGCGTTTAAGGTGGTGCTTGGTACTTTTCACGGCTGCTTTCATAGGCCCCCGAAATGAGGTGCATTTGGGGGCATTAATACCCAAGCGACTCCGGAAGAGGCCAGTGCGTTTCTGAGATTGGAGTCCTTTTGTGCAGACTGGAAAGCCGAGGCTAGTTCGCGATTGGCGCCTTGGAATGTTGTGCCGTTGTCGGAGTAAAGTTTGGTTGGGGAAGACCACGCCGGGACACAAATCAATGGTAGGCGCAGTCAGCGGGATTGTCTTCTGTTGGAACGTGATGCCAGTGTGCGGTTGGAATCAGAGTTTGGATCTTGGCGACCCGGTTTGCTATGAACGTTTTCCAACGTGATGGTGGTTGGTTCACCCAGGTGAGCGTTATGCTCGAATCTGTCCAACAGTGGCATTCCACCTGACGTTTCAATGCGGTTTGGACAAACTTTAACAGGCGTGCGAGCAGAAGTGCAGCGCATAACTCTCAGCGAGGAACACTAACTGTTTTCACAGGGGCCACACGAGATTTGGCCATGGCGAGCCTGACACAGACGGAGCCATCTTGAAGAACGTTAAGGACATAAACGACGGCACCATATGCTGCTGTTGATGCGTCGGCAAAGCCATGGAGGCTTTGATTGGTTTGGATGCTCGTCGACAATTTTCATGGGATTGACAAGTGTTTCAGCTCCGATAACTGGCGACAAAGAAATTGCCATTCGGTTTGGATTTCTTGTGGGACATAATCATCCCAATCGGACTTCAACGACCATAGTCGTTGAATAAGAATCTTTCCGGAAATTACGAAAGGGGTGATCCATCCCAGGGGGTCAAAAATTTTTGCTACTGAAGAAAGGATCATGCGTTTGGTCATATGGCTGTTTGCGACAGGTTCGACTTGAACTTGGAATTGAAATTGATCAAGCCCGGGATTCCAAATCAAACCGAGGACGGACGTGCTTTCGTGGTCGTTCAGGGATTTGCCTAACGCAAGGCCGTGCTCCGAAGGATCGATGTCAGAAAGGAGTTCGGAGTGGTTACTTGCCCATTTCCTCAACGAAAACCCACCTTGAGCTAACAGGGCCGTCGTTTGGATTCGAATTTGGAGGAGCGAAGCTATGCTGTCACTTCCGAAAAGAAAGTCGTCAACGTACACCTGATCGTTTAGGACTGGAACTGCATGAGGGTACTTTGATCCCTCGTCCTCGATCAGCTGTTTGAGGACACGAAGGGCCAAATAAGGTGCTGGAGTTGTGCCATAGGTTACGGTAAGGAGTTGATATTCTTCGACAGGATCTGAGGGAGATTCACGCCAGAGAATTCGTTGGAAATTTACATCGTGGTCATCGACGCGGATTTGTCTGTACATTTTTGCTATGTCGGCGGAATATACGAATTGGAATTGGCGCCATCGCAAAAGAATTGATGCTAGGTCTTGCTGTAATTTGGGACCACTATGCAAGTGGTCATTGAGTGATTGACCATTGGAAGTCCTCCTGGAGGCATTGAACACGACACGAAGACGTGTTGTTTTACTGGTTTGGCGGAATACGGCGTGATGAGGGATGTAATAAACTTGGTTACTCGGTTGTTGTGGAGATTCGACTTTTCTCATATGCCCAAGAGATTGATATTCCTTGAGAAACGCACGATATTCGGTCTGGAGAGTATGGTTTCGGTGAAAACGATTCTCTACAGCGCGGAGGCTGCTTAAGGCTCCGGGCCGGGATTCGCCTAATGGAATTGGAGGCTCGCAAATAAATGGCAATCGGACTATGTACTGACCCGTGATGTTTCGCGAATGTGTTTTTCGAAAATGAGTTTTACAATTTTTCTCATCCGGTGTTAACAGGCTCGAGACTGGAATATCCTCAAGCTCCCAGAACTTTCTGAGGTTCTGATCTAGGCGGTCAAGGATAGTAAGATGGTGAAGATGGATTGAGGACTCACTTGTAGAAGAAAGAGGTCCGGAAAGAATCCAGCCGAGCGTGGTGTTTTGGGCTGTGGGTGCGCACGCTGGGCCTTTCCTCACCCCCTACAGAAGAAGCTGTCCGTAGATATCGGCTCCAATTATTAAACTGATTGGTTCGGAGCTCATGGGATCCTTATCCGCTACATTGAGCCCTGAAAGGTGGGACCATTTAGTTGATAAGTTCGAACGCGGTGGTACATACCTCGCGAGTTTTTCAATTATGATCGCGTGCGCTGTATATGCCGGTTCGGATCTCTCTAGCGGTGTGAGAACGATTGGTGCGACGTAACGTGCAAAGGACTGAGTCTCTCCGATGCCACTAATCTTTGTAAATTGTGTCGATTTATCGAGACGAAGTAGTTGAGCTAAGGACTCGGTAATGAGTGTTGCTGCTGAGCCTTGATCGAGTAACGCTCTTACAACAATGCACCGGCCATTCCGTGAGCGCACTCGACCTCTAGCTGTAGAAAGGATAATGTTTGTTTTGATCGGTTTATTGGAGGCTTGATTTAAAACGTTCGTTACTTCGTGATCGGAGGCGGCGGGACTCGTCCTTTGTGCGGCATTGGAGGCGTCATTGGTATTGCGAAAATGTAACAAGGTATGATGTTTCGACTGGCACTCCTTGCAACAATGAGCGCTCTTGCATTGTGTAGTCGAGTGTGTCGATGAAAAACAATTAATGCATCGTTCTTGTTTTCGGATGATCGTGTATCGCTCGTGTGGAGTTTTTGCTAAAAAACTAGGGCATTGGTAAATAAGATGGTGCTGTTTACAGACCGCGCATGATAATGGGTTTGTTGTTGTAGCAAGTGCTGTAACTGGTTTGGAGCGACTAAATTTTGTTCTGTCATATTCAGGTTGTTTTTCGCGTTTCATTGACGGCATCGCTTCTAGCGCGTGAATTCTTTTTTCCAGAAACGCATCAAATTCGTTATAAGTCGGATACTCGGAAGTGTCACCTAAATTAAACTCCCACGCTTTACGGGTTGCGCGATCTAATTTTTGTACACCGATATAAACTATTATATCACTCCACGAGTCGACAGGCCGACCAAGGTTACGGAGCATTTGAACGGTGATATTGATTTGGTCACGTAACGGTCGAAGTTCTGTTGACGTTTCGGACGAAATTGACGGTAGAGAAAACAACGTATTCAAATGAGTTGTTATAAGACGTCGCTTATTTTCGTAACGCGATGTGATTGTTTTCCACGCGGCAGTAAAATTATTATCGGTTATAGGTAAATGGCTCACGGTTCGGTTGGCTTCGCCCTTGAGCGACGAGCATAAAAAGTGTAGGCGCTCCACGTTCGACAGCGCCTCGTTGTTTATGACCCTAGAGGTGAACCTGTCCCGGAAGCTCTCCCACTCCCCGAACTCTCTTTCGAACGTTGGAAGACTGATCCTGGGAAGGTGAACCGTTGGTCGTGACGTCACGGAATTTGAAGAATGTTCGTTTGCAGCTGGCGTCTCGGGTGGAGGTGCGACTCTTGAGAGCATTTCGGCCATGAAGTCGAGGGCTTTTTTTTTTTTTTTTTTTTTTCGTGGGGAAAATCTTCGAAAGACTCCTTCCCACCTCTTTGGGGAGTTGCGGGAGGGGTGTGTGGGATTCCCCGCGCCCATTATAACGGGCGCGGGACCTACCCACTAAAAACCCCACGGTGACCCTTCCGCACGATTTGGGAGGATACCGGGAATCGCTCGAAGTATACTTCCGGTATCCTCCCCGTGCCCGCGCTTTGCGCCCACCCGCGGGGGGACAAACGGTCCCCCCGGTAATCGCCCTGTCTCATAGAAGCAGGACGAGGCCACATCGTCCTGCCGCCATCCGTCCCGGGGCCGCGTTTTAGAGGCGGCTGCGAGCCCCAACTCGCAACCGCCGCGACCCCGTTTCTACCCCTCGGAGGCCGGCAGCTAACGGCCGCACCAGGCCACCGAGGGTGCCGCTCCGTGCGCCGGACCCGGACAGGAGGCAATGCCACCCCATCCGGTCCGACCCTGCGCCGCCTGGCGGGAGGGGGCTCCTATCAGGACCCCCCTCCCAGCCCGGGTCATGCGCCACGCCGAGGGGGACGCCCGCGTCGCCTGACACCCAGGCGACGCTCTCGCGCTCCCTTCCCGCGGTCTCCTTCTGCAACACTACGATTTCGCAGAAGGAGGCCACGGCCCTCCACTTCTCCTCGCTGCCGAGCATGGCGCGCACCATGCCCGGCAGCGAGACATCCCGCCCGATGACGCCGATCAGGACACGGAGCTCACCCTCCCATGCAGCGCATACCTCGAGGGTATGTTCCGCCGTGTCCTGCTCAGCGTCACAATGGCAGCAACGCGCCGTCGGCTCCTTCCCTATCCGGCACAGGTATCTCCCGAAGCTGCCATGCCCCGAGAACACCTGTGCCATCCTGTAAGTGAGGCTTCCATGGCCTCTGTCCAACCACTCACATAGGAGTGGAAGAACAGCCCCGACTGTCCGGTGCCCCGCGGTAGGCAGAGCCAACCGCTCTTGCCACGCGTGCACCACGGACTGCCGGGCCTGGCGCTTCAACTCGCCCCAAGCAGGTTCCTGCACACCCGGGACCGCCCTCACCCCGCGCGACGGTCGACGCGGTGACGATACATCATCGCGTGCGACCGCGCGAGGAGATCCATGGGCGGCATCCCCGCAAGAACCGTCGCCGCCTCATGTGACACGGTCCGGTACCCGCGGACGACCCTTAGAGCCATCCGTCTCTGCACACGACGCAGCATAGTCATGCCGCGCCGGGAGGCCGCCAGGTCGTCCGCCCAGACGGGGGCCCCGTATAGGACCACCGACTGAACCATTGCCACATAGAGGCGGCGAACTCGGCCCGCCGGGCCCCTCAGGTTGGGCAGAATCCGGCCCAAAGCCCCGACCATCCTCTCCAGCCGGGGGACCAGGCAGCGGAAATGCTCCTCGAAGCGCCAGTGGCTATCGAGGATCAGCCCCAGATACCTTATCTGGGGCTTCACCTCGATATTAGCCTCACCCACGCGGATCAGAGGTTGTGGCGGATCCTGCCGATGTGAATGGAACGCTATCACCTCGGTCTTATGGACCGCCACCGTCATCCCCATCCCTCTGATCCGGTCGACGACGCGTTAAGACCCCTCCTCCGCGAGACGCTTGGCCCTCCACCAGTGCGCCCCGAAAGTCGAGGGCTTCCTGGAAGTTGTCCTCGCATCTGGAGAAATGGTCTTCGGCGAAATACAGAATGGTGGCTTTCGTCTTCGGATCGACACTGGCTGCAAGTTTTGCATCCCAGTCTTGACACTGATGAAAGGCTTCCTTCAGCAGTCCGATTCGATTTTGTGAAATGGTAGCGGTCATTTTGGATTGACCCAGTTTTTTGAAATTGGCAAGCGCTCGTTCGACTGACCGCATTGCTTGTGTTTGTTTATAAAATAGTTCTTCAAGCGAACTCATGGTCGTTAACGGTTGGATTCTCTTTCAGATAAACGGTCGTTCGATTCCTTTTCCTCGACGTCAATCTCGAAGTCCTCGACCAATGTTTCCGTTTGGTAATGAAGATTAACGGGAAAGGCTGGGATCTCTTCCAAAAAGAGAGTTGACGTCCCGAAGAGAAATCGGATTATTGGCGGAAATCGAAAGAGAACAGCTCACGTCAATTCTTTTGTATTTCTATACAATAGTCACAATGAAAATTACTGCGTAATAAACATATAACGTAAACACAATGCACTGGTTTTAAATAAACTCGGTTTAAGGCGTTGAGAAATCACTGTTTGGTTGGTTATAAGCACGTGTGGTCGGTTTGGTTGCTAAACGGTAATTAAGTTCAAAAAAGCGTGCGCACCTCGTTAGCGGTCTCGAGGTCGCTAAAACCGGCGCGAGGTAGCACGATGGTCGCGGCACATTGGCGCGATGTTTAACCGCTACAGTTAATTTGCAGTTAATTAGTTAGTTTGCAGTTAGTTAGATTGTTTTCAGATAGTTATCTAGGTTGCAGTTAGTTAGATTGCTTGCAGTTTTCTAGTTAGATTGTCAGTTAATTACTTAGTTTGCAGTTAGTTAGTTAGTTTGCCGGTTAATTAGTTTGGTTGCAGTTGTTTAGATTGCTTGCAGTTAGTTAGTTAGTTTGCAGTTAGTTAGATTGCTTACAGTTAGTTAGTTAGTTTGTAAGGTAGTAATTTAGTTTGCAGTTAGTTAGTTAGTTTGTAAATTAGTTATTTAGTTTGCAGTTAGTTAGTTAGTTTGTCAGTTAGTTAGATTGTTTGCAGTTAGTTATTTAGTTTGTCTGATAGTTAGTCAGTTTGTAGTTAGTTAGTTAGTTTGCCAATTAGTTAGTTAGTTTGCTGTTAGATAGTTAGTTTGCAGATAGTTAGTTGGTTTGCAGTTAGTTAGATAGTTTGCAGTTTATTAGTTAGTTTCCAGTCAGTTACATGGCTTGCAGGTAGTTAGGTAGTTTGCAGTTAGTTAGACAGTTTGCAGTTATATATTTAGTTTGTCAGTCAATTAGTTTGTTTGTGAGTTAGATAGTCTGTTTGTCAGTTTTATTTAGGTAGTTTGCATTATATTAGTTAGTTTGTATGTTAGTTAGTTTGTTCGAAGTTAGTTAGTATGTTAGCAGTTAGTTATTTAGTTTGTCAGTTAGTTAGTTGGTTTGCAGTTAGTTAGTTAGTTTGTCAGTTAGTTAGTTAGTTTGCTGATAGATAGTTAGATTGCAGTTAGTTAGATTGTTTGCCGGTTAGTTAGTTAGTTTGCAGTCAGTTAGATTGCTTGCAGTTAGTTAGTTGGTTTGCATTTAGCTAGATTGTTTGCAGATAGTTAGCTAGTTCGCAGTTAGTTAGATTGCTTGTAGATAGTTAGCTAGTTTGCAGTTAGTTAGAATGCTTGCAGTTTTCTAGTTAGTTTGCCAGTTATATAGGTAGTTTACCAGATTGTTAGTTAGTTAGCTGTTAGTTAGTTAGTTTATCAGTTACATAATTAGTTTGCAGTTAGTTATTTAGTTTGTCAGTTTGTTACTTTGTTTGCAGTTAGCTAGTTAGTTTTCTGTTAGTCAGTAACTTTGGCAGTTAGATAGTTAGTTTGTTAGTTAGGTAGTTAGTTTGCATTATAATAGTTAGCTAGATTGCAGTTAGTTAGTTTGTTCGCAGTTTGTCATTTAGTTTGTCAGTTAGTTAGTTAGTTTGCAGTTAGTAAGATTGATTGCAGATAGTTAGCTAGTTTGCAGTTAGTTAGTTAGTTTGGTGTTAGTTAGTTAGTTTGTCAGATAGTTACTCAGTTTGCAGTCAGTTAGATTGTTTGCAGATAGTTACTTAGTTTGCAGTTACTCAGATTGCTTGCAGGTAGTTAGTTAGTTTGCAGTTAGTCAGTTAGTTTGTAAGTTAGTTAGTTCGTTTGCAGTTAGTTAGATTGTTTGCAGTTAGATAGCTAGTTTGCGGTTTGATAGTTAGTTTGCAGTTAGTTACATAGTTTGCAGTAAATTAGTTACATTGTGTGTTAGTTCGTTAGTTAGTTTGCAGTTATTTAGTTAGTTTGTCAGTTAGTTAGTTTGTTTGTGAGTTAGATAGTTTGTTTGTCATTTTTATTTAGGTAGTTTGCATTATATTAGTTAGCTTCTATTTTAGTTAGCTTTTAGCAGTTAGTTATATAGTTTGTCAGTTAGTTAGTTAGTTTGCAGTCAGTTAGTTAGTTTGTCTGTTAGTTAGTTAGTTTGACAGTTAGTTAGTTAGTTTGCCGTTAGTTAGTTAGAGTGTCAGTTAGTTATTTAGTTTGCAGTTAGTAAGATTGATTGCAGATGGTTAGCTAGTTTGCAGTTAGTTATTTAGTTTGGTGTTAGTTAGTTAGTTTGTCAGATAGTTACTCAGTTTGCAGTCAGTTAGATTGTTTGCAGTTAGTTACTTAGTTTGCAGTTACTCAGATTGCTTGCAGGTAGTTAGTTAGTTTGCAGTTAGTTAGTTAGTTTGTAAGTTAGTTACTTAGTTCGCAGTAAGGTAGTTAGTTTGTCAGTTAGTTAGTTAGTTTGTCAGTTAGTTAGCTAGTTTGCAGTTTGTTAGATTGTTTGCAGATAGTTAGCTAGTGTGCAGTTACTTAGATAGTTTGCAGTTATATTGTTAGTTTATCAGTTAGTTAGTTAGTTTGTCAGTCAGATATTCAGTTTGAAGTAAATTAGTTACTGTGTCAGTTAGTTCGTTTGTTAGTTTGCAGTTAGTTAGTTGGTTTGCAGTTAGTTAGTTAGTTTATCAGTTAGATAGTTAGATTGTCAGTTAGTTAGTTGGTTTGCGGTTAGCTAGTTAGTTTATCAGTTAGATAGTTAGTTTGTCAGCTAGTTAGTTAGTTTGCAGTTAGTTAGTTAGTTTGTTTCGGTAATTTGTTATTTAGATAGTATATTAGTTATTTAGTTTTCAGTTAGTCACTTAGTTTGCAGTAAATTAGTTAATTTGTCAGTTAGTTAGTTAGTTTGCAGTTAATTAGATAGTTTGCAGTTAGTTAGTTAGCTTGTCAGTTAGTTAGTTAGTTTGCTGTTAGTTAGATTGTTTGCAGATCGTTAGCCAGCTTGCATGTAGTTAGATAGTTTGCAGCAATTTAGTTAGTTTGTCAGTTAGTTAGTCAGTTTGTCAGTTAGATAGTTAGTTTGTCAGTTTGTTATATAGTTTGCATTATATTAGTTACTTTTGTAAGTTAGTTTGTTTGTTTCCGGTTAGTTAGTTAGTTTGTCAGTTAGTTAGTTATTTTGCAGTTAGTTAGTTAGCCTGCTGTTACTTAGTTAGTTTGTCAGTTGGTTAGTTAGTTTGCAGTAAGTTAGTTCGTTTGTCAGTCAGTTATTTAGCTTGCAGTTAGTTAGTTAGTTTGTCAGTTAGTTAGTTAGTTTGTCAGATAGTTACTCAGTTTGCAGTTAGTTAGATTGTTTGCAGTTAGTTAGTTAGTATACAGTCAGTTAGATTCCGTGCAGCTAGTTATTTAGTTTGTCAGTTAGTTAATTAGTTTGCAGGTAATTTGTTAGTTTGTCAGTTAGTTTGTTAGTTTGCAGTTAGTTAGATTGTTTGGAGATAGTTAGCTAATTTGCAGTTAGTTAGGTAGTTTGCAGTTATTTAGTTAGATTGTCAGTTAGTTAGTTTGCTAGCAGTTAGTTATTTAGTTTGTCAGTTAGTTAGTTAGTTTGCAGTTAGTTAGTTAGAGTGTCAGTTAGTTAGTTAGTTTGCTGTTAGATAGTTAGTTTGCAGTTAGTTAGATTGTTTGCCGGTTAGATACTTAGTTTGCAGTTAGTTAGATTGCCTGCAGTTAGTTAGTTAGTTTGCAGTTAGCTAGATTGTTTGCAGATAGTTAGCTAGTTCGCAGTTAGTTAGAATGTTTAGAGTTAGTTAGCTAGTTTGCAGTTTGTTAGATAGTTTGCATTATATTACATACTATTGTAAGTTATTTAGTTTGTCAGTTACTTAGTTAGTTTTGCAGTTGGTTAGTTAGTTTGTCAGTTAGTTAGTTAGTTCGTCAGTTAGATAGTTAGTTGGTCACTTTGTTGGTTAGTTTGCATTATATTAGTTACTTTTGTATGTTATTTAGTTTGTTTGCAGTTAGTTATTTAGTTTGCCAGTTATTTACTTAGTATGCAGTTAGTTAGTTTGTCAGTTAGTTAGTTTGTTAGCAGTCAGTTAGTTAGTTTGTTTGCAGTCAGTTATATTGCTTGCAGTTAGTTAGGTTGTTTGCAGTTATTTAGTTAGTTTGTCAGTTAGTTAGTTATTTTGCAGTTAGATAGTTTGTTTCTGTTAGTTCGTTAGTTTGCAGTTAGTTAGATTGTTTAGAGATAGTTAGCTAGTTTGCAGTTAGTTAGATAGTTTGCAGATATTTAGTTAGTTTGTAAGTTCGTTAGTTAGTTTACATTATATTAGTTTGTTTGTAAGTTAGTTAGTTTGTTTGCAGTTAGTTATTTAGTTTGTCAGTTAGTTAATTAGTTTGCAGTTTGTTAATTAGTTTGCAGTTGGTTAGTTAGTTTGTCAGCTAGTTAGTTAGTTTCTTTGCAGATCGTTAGCCAGCTTGCATGTAGTCAGATAGTTTGCAGCAATTTAGTTAGTTTGTCAGTTAGTTAGTCAGTTTGTCAGTTAGATAGTACGTTTGTCAGTTTGTTATATAGTTTGCATTATATAAGTTACTTTTGTAAGTTAGTTTGTTTGTTTCAGGTTAGTTACTTAGTTTGTCAGTTAGTTAGTTAGTTTGCATTATATTAGTTACTTTTGTAAGTTAGTTAGTATGTTTGAGATTAGTTACTTAGTTTGTCAGTTTGTTAGTTAGTTTGCAGATAGTTAGTTAGTTTATCAGTTAGTTAGATAGTTTGTCAGTTAGTTAGTTTGTTTGCAGTTAGTTAGGCAGTTTGCAGTTACTTAGTTAGATTGCAGTTAGTTAGATTGATTGCAGATAGTTAGCTAGTTTGCAGTTAGTTAGTTAATTTGGTGTTAGTTAGTTAGTTTGTCAGTTAGTTAGTTAGTTTTTCAGATAGTTACTCAGTTTTCAGTCAGTTAGATTGTTTGCAGTTAGTTACTTGGTTTGCAGTTACTCAGATTGCTTGCAGGTAGTTAGTTAGTTTGCAGTTAGTTTGATTGTTTGCAGATAGTTAGCTAGTTTGCAGTTAGTTGGATAGTTTGAGGTTTATTAGTTAATATCCAGTCAGTTAGATTGCTTGCAGTTAATTAGTTAGTTTGTCAGTTAGTTAGATTGTTTGCAGTTAGTTAGATAGTTTGCAGTTTTTAGTTAGTTTGTCAGTTAGTTAGTTAGTTTGCATTATATTAGTTACTTTTGTAAGTTTGTTAGTTTGTTTGAGATTAGTTACTTAGTTTGTCAGTTAGTTAGCTAGTTTGCAGTAAGTTAGTTAGTTAGTTTGTCAGTTAGTTAGTTAGTTTGCAGTTAGTTAGACAGTTTGCAGTTATTTAGTTAGTATGGCAGTTTGTTAGTTATTTTATCAGTGAGATAGTTAGTTAGTGTGCATTATAATAGTTAGTTAGTTTGCAGTTAGTTAGTTTGTTCGCAGTTAGTTATTTAGTTTGTCAGTTAGTTAGTTAGATTGTCAGTTAGTTAGTTACTTTGCAGTTAGTTAGATCGTTTGCAGATAGTTGGCTAGTGTGCAGTTAGTTAGACAGTTTGCAGTGAATTAGTTAGTTCGTCAGTTAGTTGGTTAGTTTGCCATTTAGGTAGTTAGTTTGTCAGTCAGTTAGTTAATTTGCATTATATTAGTTAGTTCGCAGTTAGTTAGTGAGTTTGTCAGTTAGATAGTTTGTTTGTCCGCTAGTTAGTTAGTTTGCAGTTTGTTAGTTAGTTTGTAGTTAGTTAGTTAGTTTGCAGTTAGTTAGTTAGTTTGCAGTTAGTTCGATTGTTTGTAGGTAGTTAGCTAGTTTGCAGTTAGTTAGACAGTTTTTAGTTATTTAGTTTGTTTGTCAGTTAGATAGTTCGTTTGTCAGTTTGTTAGTTAGTTTGCATTATATTAGTTACTTTCATAAGTAGGTCAGATAGATTGTCAGTTAGTTAGTTAGTTTATTTGCAGTTAGTTCGATTGTTTGGAGGTAGTTAGCTAGTTTGCAGTTAGTTAGACAGTTTGCAGTTATTTAGTTAGTTTGCCGGTTAGTTAGTTAGTTTGGAGTTAGTTAGTTAGTTTGCAATTAGTTAGTTATTTTGCAGTAAAATAGTCAGCTTGTCAGGTAGTTAGCTAGTTTGTCAGTTAGTTAGTTAGTTTGTCACTTAGTTAGTAAGTTTGCAGTTAGTAAGGTTGTTTGCAGTTAGTTAGCTAGATTGCAGTTACTTAGATATTTTGCATTTATTTAGTTAGTGTGCAGTTAGTTAGTTGGTCAGTAAGTTACTTAGTCAGTTTGCAGTTATTTAGCTTGTTTATCCGTTAAATAGTTAATTTGGCAGTTTGTTAGTTAGTTTGCATTATATTAGTTAGTTTGTAAGTTAGTTAGTTAGTTTGCAGTTAGTTAGTTAGTTTGTCTGTTAGATAGTTAGTTTGTCAGTTAGTTAGTTATTTTGTAGTAAGTTTGTTAGTTTGTCAGTTAGTTAGTTAGTTTGACCGTCAGTTAGTTTGTTTGTAGTTAGATCGATTATTTGCAGTTAGGTAGCTAGTTTGCAGTTAGTTGGTTAGTTTGTAAGTTAGTTAGTTAGTTTGCCAGTTTGTTAGTTAGTTTGTCAGTTAGTTAGTTTGTTTGCAGTTAGTTGGTTAGTTTGTCACTTAGATAGTAAGTTTGCAGTTAGTTAGGTTGTTTGCAGTTAGTTAATTAGTTTGCAGTTATTTAGCTTGTTTGCAGATAGTTAGCTAGTTTGCAGTTAGTTAGACAGTTTGCAGTTATTTAGTTAGTTTGTCAGTTAGATAGTTAGTTTGTCTGTTTGTTAGTTAGTTTGCATTATATTAGTTACTTTTGTATGTTAGTTAGTCTGTTTGCAGTTAGTTATTGAGCTTGTCAGCTAGTTAGTTAGTTTGCAGTTAGTTAGTTATTTTCCAGTTAGCTAGATTGTTTGCAGATAGTTAGCTAGTGTGCAGTTAGTTAAACAGTTTGCAGTTATTTAGTTAGATTGTCAGTTAGTTAGTTAGTTTGTCAGTTAGACAGTTAGTTTGTCAGTTAGTTAGTTAGTTTGCATTATATTAGTTAGTTTGTAAGTTAGTTAGCCAGTTTGCAGTTACTTAGTTAGTTTGTCAGGTAGATAGTTAGTTTGGAGTTAGTTAGTTAGTTTTTGGGTCAGCTAGTTAGTTTGCTGTTCTTTAGTTAGTTTGTCAGTTAGTTAGTTAGTCTGCATTATATTAGTTACATTTGTAAGTTAGTAAGTCTGTTTGCAGTTAGTTATTTAGTTTGTCAGTTAGTTAGTTTGTTTGCAGTTAGTTAGTTAGTATGCAGTTAGTTAGATTCTTTCCAGATAGTTAGCTAGTTTGCAGTTAGTTAGACAGTTTGCAGTTATTGAGTTAGTTTGTCAGTTAGATAGTTAATTTGTCAGTCTGTTAGTTAGTTGGCATGATATTAGTTACTTTTGTAAGTTAGTTAGTTTGTTTTCAGTTAGTTATTTAGTTTGTCAGTTTGGTAGTTAGTTTGCAGTTAGTTAGTTAGTATGCAGTTAGTTAGATTGTTTGCAGATAGTTAGCTAGTTAGCAGCTAGTTAGACAGTTTCCAGTTATTTAGTTAGTTTGTCAGTTAAATAGTTAATTTGTCAGTGTGTTAGTTAGTTTGCATTATATTTGTTACATTTGTAAGTTACTTAGTTTGTTTGAAGTTAGTTATTTAGTTTGTCAGTTAGTTAGTTAATTAGTTCGTCAGTTATGTGGTTAGTTTGTAAGTTACATAGTTAGTTTGTCAGTTTGTTAGTTAGCTTGCATTATATTAGTTACTTTTGTAAGTTAGTTAGTCTGTTTGCAGTTTGTTATTTAGTTCATCAGTTAGGTAGTTAGATTGCTGTTAGTTACTTTGTTTGTCAGTTAGTTAGTTAGTTTGTCACTTAGATAGTGAGTTTGCAGTTAGTTAGATTGTTTGCAGTTAGTTAGCTAGTTTGCAGTTACTGAGATATTTTGCAGTTATTTAGTTTGTGTGCTGTTAGCTAGCTAGTTTGTAAGTTAGTTAGTTAGTTTGCAGGTACTTAGTTAGTTTGTCAGTTAGTTAGTTAGTTTGTCAGTTAGTTATTCAGCTTACAGTTAGTTAGTTAGTTTGTAGTTAGTTCGTTAGTTTGCAGTTAGTTAGTTAGTTAGTTATTTTGCAGTTAGTTAGTTAGTTTGTCAGTTAGTAAGTTGGCTTGTCAGTTAGTTATTTAGTTTGCAGTTAGTTAGATATTGTGCAGTTATTTAGTTAGTTTGCAGTAAATTAGTTTCACTGTCAGTTAGTTATTTACTTTGCAGTTAGTTAGTTAGTTTGTCAGTTACATAGTTAGTTTGTCAGTTTGTTAGTTAGTTTGCATTATATTAGTAACTTTTGTAAGTTAGTTAGTCTGTTGGCAGTTAGTTATTTAGTTTGTCAGTTAGTTAGTTACTTTACTGTTACTTATTTTGTTTGTCAGTTAGTTAGTTGGTATGCAGTTAGTTAGATTGATTGCAGGTAGTTTTCTAGTTTGCAGTTAGTTAGACAGCTAGCAGTTATTTACTTAGTTTGTCAGTTAGATTGTTAATTTGTCAGTTTCTTAGTTAGTTTGCATTATATTAGTTAGTTTTGTAAGTTAGTTAGTTTGTTTGCTGTTAGTTATTTAGTTTATCAGTTAGTTAGTTAGTTTGCAGTTAGTTAGATTGTTTGCAGGTATTTAGTTAGTTTGTCAGTTAGTTAGTTAGTTTGCAGTTAGTTATTTAGTTCGTAAGTTACTTAGTCAGTTTACAGTTATTTAGGTAGTTTGCATTTAGTTAGATAGTTTGTCAGTTAGTTAGTTAGTTTGAAGTTAGTTAGTTAGTTTGCAGTTAGTTAGATTGTTTGGAGTTAGTTAGTTACTTTGCAGTTAGATCGTTAGTTTGTCAGTTAGTTAGTTTTATGCAGTTAGATAGTTAGTTTGTAGTTAGATATATAGTTTGCAGTAAATTAGTTACTTTGTCAGTCAGTTTGTTAGTTAGTTTGCAGGTAGTTAGTTGGTTTTGCAGTTAGTTAGTTAATTTTTTCAGTTAGTTAGTCCGTTTATCAGTTAGTTAGTTAGTTTGTGAGTTAGATAGTTAGTTTGTCAGTTAATTAGTTAATTTGCATTAAGATAGTTAATTTGTCATTTAGCAAGTTAGTTTGTCTGTTAGTTAGTTAGTTTGCAGTTAGTTAGTTTGTTAGCAGTTAGTTATTTGGTTTGTTAGTCAGTTAGTTAGTTATTTTGCAGTTATTTAGTTAGTTTGCTGTAGATTTTTTTGATTGTCAGTTAGTTAGTTAGTTTGCAGTTAGTTACTCTGTTTGCATTAAATTAGTTAGTTTGTCAGGTAGTTATTCAGATTATCAGTTAATTAGTTAGTTTGCATTAAGTGAGTTAATTTGTCATTTAGCTAGTTAGTTTGTCAGTTGGTTGGTTAGTTTGCAGTTAGTTAGCTTGTTTGCATATACTCAGCTAGTTAGTCAGTTAGATAGTTAGTTTGTCAGTTTGTTTGTTAGTTTGCATTATATTAGTTACTTTTTGTAAGTTATTTAGTTTGTCAGTTAGTTAGTTAGTTGGCAGTTAGCTAGTTAGTTAATGGGTAGTTAGTTATTTAGATAGCATATTAGTTAGATAGTTTGCAGTAAATTAGTTAATTCGTCAGTTAGTTAGTTAGTTTGCAGTTAGTTAGTTAGTTTGAAAGATAGTTAGTTAGTTTGCTGTTAGTTATTTAGTTTGTCAGTTAGTTACTTAGTTTGTCAGTTAGATAGTTTGTTTGTCAGTTAGTTAGTTATTATGCAGTTAGATAGAATGTTTGCAGTTAGTTAGTTAGTTTGTCAGTTAGTTATTAATTTGTAGTTATTTAGTTAGTTTGTCAGTTAGTAAATTAGTTTGCAGTTAGTTAGTTAGTTTGTCAGTCAGTAAGTTAGTTTATCAGTTAGTTAGTTAGTTTGTCAGTTAGTTTGCTAGTTTGTGAGTTAGTTTGCAGTTAGTTAGATTGCTCGCAGTTATTTAGTTAGATTGCAGTTAGTTAGTTAGTTTGTATGTTAGTTAGCTAGTTTGCAGTTAGTTAGATATTTTCCAGTTATTTAGTTAGTTTGCAGTTAGTTAGTTAGTTTGTAAGTTAGTTAGTTAGTTTGCAGATAGTTAGTTAGCTTGTCAGCCAGTTAGTTAGTTAGTTTGTCAGTTAGTTTGCTAGTTTGTGAGTTAGTTTGCAGTTAGTTAGATTGCTTGCAGTTAGTTAGGTATTTTGCAGGTAGTTAGTTAGTTTGTCAGTTAGTTAGTTAGCTTGCAGTTATTTAGTTAGTTTGTCAGTTAGTAAATTAGTTTGCAGTTAGTTAGTTAGTTTGTCAGTTAGTAAGTTAGTGTATCAGTTAGTTAGTTATTATGCAGTTAGATAGATTGTTTGCAGTTACTTAGTTAGTTTGCATTATATTAGTTAGTTTGTAAGTTAGTCAGTTTGTCTGCAGTTAGTTAGTTTGTTAGCAGTTAGTTATTTAGTTTGTCAGTTAGTTAATTAGTTTGCAGTTAGTTAGTTAGTTTGCAGTTGGTTAGATTGTTTGCAGTTAGTTAGTTAGTTTATCAGGTATTTATTTAGCTTGCAGTTAGTTAGTTAGTTTGTCTGTTAGTCAGTTAGATTGTCAGATAGTTAGTTAGTTTGCAGTTAGTTAGATTGTTTGCCGGTTAGTTAGTTAGTTTGCAGTTATTTAGTCAGTTTGTCAGTTAGTAAATTAGTTTGCAGTTAGTTAGTTAGTTTGTCAGTTAGTAAGTTAGTGTATCAGTTAGTTAGTTATTATGCAGTTAGATAGATTGTTTGCAGTTACTTAGTTAGTTTGCATTATATTAGTTAGTTTGTAAGTTAGTCAGTTTGTCTGCAGTTAGTTAGTTTGTTAGCAGTTAGTTATTTAGTTTGTCAGTTAGTTAATTAGTTTGCAGTTAGTTAGTTAGTTTGCAGTTGGTTAGATTGTTTGCAATTAGTTAGTTAGTTTATCAGTTATTTATTTAGCTTGCAGTTAGTTAGTTAGTTTGTCTGTTAGTCAGTTAGATTGTCAGATAGTTAGTTAGTTTGCAGTTAGTTAGATTGTTTGCCGGTTAGTTAGTTAGTTTGCAGTTAGTTGGATTGCTGGAAGTTAGTCAGTTATTTTGCAGTTAGTTAGATTGTTTGCAGATAGTTAGCTAGTTTGCATTTAGTTAGATAATTTGCAGTTATTTAGTTAGTTTGTCAGTTAGTTTTTTAGTTTGTCTGTTAGATTGTTAGTTTGTCAATTCGTTAGTTAGTTTGCTTTATACTAGTTACTTTTGTATGTTATTTAGTTTGTTTGCAGCAAGTTATTTTGTTAAAATAGGTGCGAGTTAATGTCGCTCTCACCCTTTAACGAGGTGTCCGAATGACGAGGGAGTGGGAATGTGTGGGAAAGTGAATGGTACACTTGTAAATTTCTTTCGCGTAGTCAAGCGACTAGGCCGTTTATTTAAAAAATGTGAAAGTTAAAAAAATAAAAACCAAAATTAAATAAACTAAGAAGAAATTTATATTTGACAAAAATAAACCACCACCAAAAGAAACCGGGCCGCGCCTCAGGCCACTACGGCTCTCGTCTCGGTCTTCTGCAACAAAAGAGACCGAAATTTGGTTGAAAATATGTGACAACGCTCGTCGCGTTGTCTGACTCGCGTCAATCCACACGCTCCTGTCTCTGTTTATGATAAACAGGAGCGGGATTCCTTCACAGCGATACGCAACTGTGTTAGTGGACTGTATACTTAAACGTTTCTCGTGTGATCGAGAAACGTTCGACTGCAGTTCTGGAAAATTTTATAACAACAGATGGGGAAGACAAGATTTGAGCCTTGATCTTCCCACTGCTGCTAGCTTGAATTTTGGCTGGAGGTGACAACAGTTGGAGGTTGTAAGTCTCCAAAATTGTCCACTCCGTGATTCAGTGTCGTTTCCTGGTCCGTACGGGACCGGTGTGATGCAAGCCCTTAACTGCGCTAGAAGCGTCTGAAGGTTAAGGTGCTTACACCACGGCGCCCTTTTGAACGTCGCTCTACACCGAGTGTCCGTACACACTGGTGATGAGTGACCGTCGTTCGAGCTAATCGAATTCAGCCGAGAGCACCCAGGGATGCGCCGAATAAAGGCCCCTATGGGGGTGGTACTCAAACTGAGATTTCGACCCTCGGAAACGACAATCCCACTCAGGGTATACGCCAAAAGGCCCCTATCCGAGTGTTTGAATCGCACAAAAGTTCAAGAAAAACCGAGAAGTTTTTCTCGGTTCTCGTTGCACGACAGCTGATTACAGCGGTACGTGCCTTCCACGCAACGGTGGCGACAATCGAACACTATTTAAATGTTACGACGATTGTTATCAGCCACCGGTTGTTAATGTGGGAAATCGCTTTTGATTTGAAACAATCGACACAACGGTGGCGATAATCGAACACTATTGAAGTGCACACACGATTATGATCAGCCACCGGTTGTTCACTGTAAATTGTTTCAATACTGCGTTTTTCCAGAACGGTTCTGTACACACAACGATCACTAAACTCACGAAACCGTGAGGCACGAAATCCGACTAGGTTAATTCTTTCGAATTTACCACAGTCTTAATCTCGTTCCGTTTCGGTTCTGTGGTGTAACTATACGATTAAACGAATTTAATTGCGCGTATATCGTGATCGCGGTGTTAGACTAGGTCGGCTTGGAAGAAGCGAACTCGTCGAGAACCAGATAGCAAGTGATTTTCGAGACAGACCCTCATATCCGCGATCGCGAGAGGAAATTGTCTGTCTCGTATTAATTTTGAATCCTCTCTGTTATTTCGGCGTAGTAACACCGGTTCTCATGGAACCGTTACTGGGCCGATCGCGTGACTATGATTGAAGGTAAATTTGGATTTTTTCTACACGGTACTGCTCCCGAAACAGGTTACGACGCAGAGAAGGCTCTCGAATGTCGCGAACACTGAGGACAACACCGTATAAGAAATGTCCCCTTTTTTTCAAAAGATCACGCGAGAATTTAACCGCCGTTTCTTAATAACGCATTAACAGGTTATTTAAACATATTTAGTTTGTCAGTTACTTAGTTAGTGTGCAGTTAGTTAGTTAGTTTGTCAGTCAGTTAGTTAGTTTGTCAGTTAGTTAGTTTGTTTGCAGTAAGTTAGATTGTTAGCAGTTAGTTAGCTAGGTATGAAGTTAGTTAGATATTTTGCAGTTATTTAGTTAGTTTGTCAGTTAGTTAGTTAGTTTGCAGTTAATTAGTTCGTTTGTCAGTTAGTGAGTTAGTTTGTCAGTTATTTAGTTAGTTTGCAGTTACTTACACTGTTTGCAGTTAGTTAGTTAGTTCCTCAGTTATTTATTTAGCTTGCACTTAGTTAGTTAATTCGTCTTTTAATAAGTTAGATTGTCAGATAGTTACTCAGTTTGCAGTTAGTTAAATTGTTTGCAGTAAGTTAGATTTTTAGCAGTTAGTTAGCTAGGTATGATGTTAGTTAGATATTTTGCAGTTATATAGTTAGTTTGCAGTAAATTATCTTGATTGTCAGTTAGTTAGTTAGTTTCCAGGTAGTTAGTTAGATTGCATTAGATTAGTTAGTTTGCAGTAAGTTAGTTAGTTTGTAAGTTAGTTAGTTAGTTTGCAGTTTGTTAGTTGGTTTGTCAGTTAGTTAGTTAGTTTGTACTTAGGTAGATAGTTTGTCAGTTAGTAAATTACTTTGTCAGTTAGTTAGTTTGTTTGCAGTTAGTTAGTTTGCCAGTTAGTAAGTTAGTTTGTAAGTTAGATATTTGTTAGCAGTTAGTTAATTAGTTTGTCAGTTAGTTAGTCAGTTTGCAGTTAGTTAGTTAGTATGTCAGTTAGTTAGTTAGTTTGCAGTAAGTTAGATCGTTAGCAGTTAGTTAGCTAAGTATGAAGTTAGTTAGATTGTTTGCAGATAGTTAGCCAGTTTGCAGCTAGTTAGACAGTTTGTAGTTATTTAGTTAGTATGTCAGTTAGTTGGTTAGTTTGACAGTTACATAGTTAGTTTGTTAGTTAGTTAGTTAGTTTGCAGTTAGTTAGTTAGTTTGTCAATTAGTTACAAAGTTTGTCAGTTAGTTATTCAGTTTGCAGTCAGTTAGTTAGTTTGCTGTTAGTTATTTAGTTTGTCAGTTAGTTAGTTAGTTTGCAATTAGTTAGTTAGTTTGCAGTTAGTTAGATTGTTTGCAGATAGTCAGTTAGTTTGGCAGGTAGATAGTTAGTTTGTCAGTTAGTTAGTTAGTTTGCATTATATTAGTTAGTTTGTAAGTTAGTTAGTTAGTTTGTCAGTCAGTAAGTTAGTTTATCAGTTAGTTAGTTAGTTTGTCAGTTAGTTTGCTAGTTTGTGAGTTAGTTTGCAGTTAGTTAGATTGCTTGCAGTTAGTTAGTTAGTTTGCAGTTAGTTAGTTAGTTTGTAAGTTAGTTAGTTAGTTCGCAGTTAATTAGATATTTTGCAGTTATTTAGTTAGTTTGCAGTTAGTTAGTTAGTTAGTTTGCAGTTAGTTAGTTAGCTTGTCAGTTAGTTAGTTAGTTGGTAGTTAGTTAGTTAGTTTGCCAGTTAGTTACATTGTTTGTCAGTTAGTTACTTATTATGCAGTTATATAGAATGTTTGGAGTTAGTTAGTTAGTTTGTCAGTTAGTTATTTAGCATGCAGTTACTTACTTAGTTTGTCTGTTAGTTAGTTAGATTGTCAGATAGTTAGTTAGTTTGCAGTTAGTTAGATTGTTTGCCGGAAAGATAGTTAGTTTGCAGTTAGTTAGATTGTTTGCAGTTAGTTAGTTAGTTTGTCAGTTAGTCAATTAGCATGTAGTTAGTTAGTTAGTTTGACAGTTAGTAAGTAGGTTTATCAGTAAGTTAGTTTGCAGTTAGTTCGATAGTTTGTGAGTTAGTTTGCAGTTAGTTAGTTAGTTTGCAGTTAGTTGGTTAGTTTGTAAGTTAGTTAGTTAGTTCGCAGTTAATTAGATATTTTGCAGTTGTTTAGTTAGATTGCAGTTAGTTAGTTAATTTGCAGTTATTTAGTTAGTTTGTCTGTTAGTTGGTTAGTTTGGTGTAAATTACTTAGTTTGTCAGTTAGTTAGTTAGTTTGTGAGTAAGTTTGCAGTTAGATAGATTGCTTGCAGTTATGTAGTTAGTTTGGAGTTAGTTAGTTAATTTGTAAGTTAGTTAGCTACTTTGCAGTTAGTTAGATATTTTCCAGTTATTTAGTTAGTTTGCAGTTAGTTAGTTAGCTTGTCAGTTAGTTAGTTAGATTGCAGTTATTTAGTTAGTTTGTCAGTTAGTAATTAGTTTGCAGTTAGTTAGTTAGTTTGTCAGTCACTAAGATAGTTTATCAGTTAGTTAGTTTGTTTGCAGTTAGTTAGATTGTTTGCAGTTAGTTCGTTAGTTTGTCAGTTAGTTATTTAGTTTGTCAGTTAGTTATTTAGCATGCAGTTAGTTAGTTAGTTTGTCTGTTAGTTAGTTAGATTGTCAGATAGTTAGTTTGTAAGTTAGTCAGTTTGTCTGCAGTTAGTTAGTTTGTTAGCAGTTAGTTATTTAGTTTGTCAGATAGTTAGTTAGTTTGCAGTTAGTTAGTTAGTTTGTCAGTTAGTGGGTTAGATTGACGGTTAGTTAGTTAGTTTGCAGTTAGTTAGATGGTTAGCAGTTAGTTAGCTAGTTTGAAGTTATTTAGATAGTTTGCAGTTAGTTAGTTAGTTTTTAAGTTAGCTAGTTAGTTTGCAGTTAGTTACTTTGTTTGTAAGTTAGTTAGTAATTTTGCCAGTTAGTTAGTTTGTTTGTCCGTTAGTTAGTTAGTTTGAAAGTAGTTACACTGTTTGCTGTTAGTTAGCTAGTTTGCAGTTACTTAGATATTTTGCAGTTATTTAGTTAGTGTGCAGTTAGTTAGTTTCTTTGTAAGTTAGGTAGTTTGTTAGTTTGTAAGTTAGTTAGTTAGTTTGCAGTAGGTTACATAGTTTGTAAGTTACTTAGTCAGTTTGCAGTTATTTAGTTTGTTTGCCAGTTAGTTAGTTAGTTTGCAGTTAGTTAGTTAGTTTGTCAGTTAGTTAGTTATTTTGCAGTTAGTTAGTTAGTTTGTAAGTTAGTTAGTTAGTTTGCAGTTAGTTAGTTAGTTTGTCTGTTAGTTAGTTAGCTTGCAGTTATTTAGTTAGTTTGTCAGTTAGTTAATTAGTTTGCAGTTAGTTAGTTAGTTTGTCAGATAGTAAGTTAGTTTATCAGTTAGTTAGTTAGTTTGCAGTTAGATAGATTGTTTGCAGATAGTTAGTTAGTTTGTCAGTTAGTTATTTAGCATGCAGTTAGTTAGTTAGTTTGTCAGTTAGATTGTTTGTTTGTCAGTTAGTTAGTTAGTTTGCATTATATTAGGTAGTTTGTAAGTTAGTTAGTTAGTTTGCAGTTAGTTAGTTACGTTGTAAGTTAGTTAGATAGTTTGCAGTTAGTTAGATATTTTGCAGTTATTTAGTTAGTTTGCAGTTAGTTAGTTAGTTTTGAAGTTACTTAGTTAGTTTGCAGTTAGTTAGATTGTTTGCAGATAGTTAGCTAGTTTGCAGTTAGTTAGACAGTTTGCAGTTATTTAGTTAGATTGTCAGTTAGTTAGTCAGTTTGTCAGTTAGATAGTTAGTTTGTCAGTTAGTTAGTTAGTTTCATTACATTAGTTAGTTTGTAAGATAGTTAGTTAGTTGGCAGTTAGTTAGTTTGTTAGCAGTTAGTTATTTAGTTTGTCAGATAGCTAGTTAGTTTGTCAGTTAGTTGGTTAGCTAGTTTGCAGTTAGATAGATTATTTGCTGTTAGTTAGCTGGTTTGCAGTTAGTTAGATGTTTTGCAGTAATTTAGTTAGTTTGCATTAAATTAGTTAGTTTGCCGATAGTGAGTTAGTTTGTAAGTTAGTTAGTTAGTTTGCAGTTAGTTACATGATTTGCCTGTTAGTTAGTTAGTTTGCAGTTAGTTAGTTAGTTTGTCAGTTTGTTAGATAGTTTGTAGTTAGTTAGATTGTTTGCAGATAGAGAACCGAGAAAAACTTCGCGGTTTTCCTTGAATTTTTGTGCGATTCAAACACTCTGATAGGGGCCTTTGGGCGTATACCCTGAGTGGGATTGTCGTTTCCGAGGGTCGAAATTTCAGTTTGAGTACCACCCCCATAGGGGCCTTATTTGGCGCATTCCCTGGGTGCTCTCGGCTGAATTCGATTAGCTCGAACGTCGGTCACTCATCACCAGTGTGTACGGACACTCGGTGTAGAGCGACGTTCAAAAAGGCGCCGTGGTGTAAGCACCTTAACGTTCAGACGCTTCTAGCGCAGTTAAGGGCTTGCATCACACCGGTCCCGTACGGACCAGGAAACGACGCTGAATCACGGAGTGGACAATTTTGGAGCCTTACAACCTCCAACTGTTGTCACCTCCAGCCAAAATTCAAGCCAGCAGCAGTGGGAAGATCGAGGCTCAAATCTTGTCTTCCCCATCTGCTGTTATAAAATTTTCCAGAACTGCAGTCGAACGTTTCTCGATCACACGAGAAACGTTTAATCAGTCGAACGTTTCTCGATCACACGAGAAACGTTTAAGAATACAGACCACTAACACAGTTGCGTATCGCTGTGAAGGAATCCCGCTCCTGTTTATCATAAACAGAGACAGGAGCGTGTGGATTGAAGCGAGTCAGACAACGCGACCAGCGTTGTCAAGTATTTACAGCCGAATTTCGGTCTCTGTTTGTTGCAGACGACCGAGACGAGAGCCGTAGTGGCCAAAGACCACGGCCAGGTTTTTTACGAGCCCGCTAACGGGCTCGGTTTTTCCTGGCGATTTTAAAATTATAAATTTCTTCCTTTTATTGTTTTATTTAATCTTGTTTTTCTTATTAAATTTCAAACATTTTAAATAAACGGCCTAGTCGATTGACTAGGCGAAAGAAATTTACAGTGTACCGATTCACTTTCCCATACATTCCCACTCCCTCGTAATTCGGACTCAACGTTAAAGGGTGAGAGCGATAACAACTCGCACCTATTTTAACACAATTGTTTGCAGTTAGTTAGCTAGTATGCAGTTAGTTAGATATTTTGCAATTATTTAGTCAGTTTGCAGTTAGTTAGTTAGTTAGTTTGCAGTTTCTTCGTTAGTTTGCAGTTAGTTAGATAGTTTGCAGTAAATTAGTTACTTTGTCAGTTAGTTAGTTAGTAAGTTTGTCTGTTAGTTAGTTAGTTTGTCAGTTAGTTACATAGTTTGCACTTAGTTAGTTAGTTTGCAGTTAGATAGTTTGTTTGTCAGTCAGTTAGTTTTTTGCGGTTAGTTAGTTAGTTTGCAGTTAGTCAAATAGTTTCCAGTAAATCAGTTACTTTGTCAGTTAGTTAGTTTGCAGTTAGTTAAATTGTTTGCAGTTAGTTAGCTAGTATGCAGTTAGTTAGATATTTTGCTGTTATTTAGTTAGTTTGCAGTTAGTTAGTTAGTTTGTAAGTTAGTTAGTTAGTTTGCACTTAGTTAATTAGTTTGTTAGCAGATAGTTAGCTAGTTTGCAGTTAGATAGATTGTTTGCAGATAGTTAGCTAGTTTGCAGTTAGTTAGTTAGTTTGTAAGTTAGTTAGTTAGGTTGCAGTTAGCTAGTTAGTTTGTCAGTTAGTTAGTTAGTTTGCAGTTAGTTAGATTGTTTGCAGTCAGGTAGTTAGTTTGCAGTCAGGTAGTTAGTTTGCAGTCAGTTAGATTGCTTGCATATAGTTAGCTAGTTTGCAGTTAGTTAGACAGTTTGCAGTTAGTTAGTATGTTAGCAGTTAGTTATCTAGCTTGCAGTTAGTTAGTTAGTTTGTCTGTTAGTTAGTTAGAGTGTCAGACAGTTAGTTAGTTTCCAGTTAGTTAGATTGCTTGCAGTTAATTAGATTGTTTGCAGTCAGGTAGTTAGTTTGCAGTCAGTTAAATTGCTTGCAGATAGTTAGCAAGTTTGCAGTTAGTCAGACAGTTTGCAGTTATTTAGTTACTTTGTCAGTAAGTTAGTTAGTTTGCAGTTAGTTAGTTAGTTTGTAAGTTAGTTAGTTAGTTTGCAGTTAGTTAGTTTGCAGTTAGTTAGATTGTTTGCAGTCAGTTAGTTAGTTTCACAGTTAGTTATTTAGTTTGTAGGTAGTTAGTTAGTTTGTCTGTATGTTAATTTGTCAGTTAATTAGTTAGTTAGTTAGTTTGCATTTAATTAGATAGTGTGCAGTTAGTTAGTTCGTTTGCAGTTCGTTAGTGAGATTGCATTATATTAGTTCGTTTGTCAGTTATTTAGCTAGATTGCAGTTTGTTAGATAGTTTGCAATAAATTGGTTATTTTACCAGTTAGTTAGTTAGTTCGATCGCTGTTAGTTAGTTAGAATGTCAGTTAGTTACTTAGTTTGGTGTAAATTTCTTAGTTCGTCAGTTAGTTAGTTAGTTTGCAGTTAGTTAGATATTTTGCACTTATTTAGATAGTTTGTCTGTATTTTAATTTGTCAGTTAATTAGTTAGTTAGTTAGTTTGCATTAAATTAGATAGTGTGCAGTTAGTCAGTTAGTTTGTAAGTTAGTTAGTTAGTTTGCAGATAGTAAGTTACTTTGTCAGTTAGTTAGTTAGTTTGCAGTCTGTTAGTTAGTTTGTCAGTTAGTTCGTTAGTTTATCAGTTAGATAGTTAGTTTGTCTGTAAGTTAGTTAGTTTGACAGTTAATTCGTTAGTTTGCAGTTAGCTAGATTGTTTGCAGTTAGCTAATTAGTTTGCAGTTAGTGAGATTGTTAGCAGATAGTTAGCTACTTTGCATTTAGTTAGATGTTTTGCAGTTATTTAGTTCGTTTGTCAGTTACTTAGTTTTGTTAGCAGCTAGTTATTTAGTTTGTCAGTTAGTTAGTTAGTTTGTCAGATAGATATTTAATTTGTTACTTAGTTAGATAGATTGCATTATATTAGTTAGTTGGTTTGTTAGTATTTACTTATTTAGTTTGTAAGTTAGTTAGTTAGTTTGCAGTTAGTTAGTTAGTTTGTCAGTTAGTAAGTTAGTTTGTATGTTAGATGGTTTGTTTGCAGTTAGTAAGATAGTTTGTCAATTAGTAAGTTAATTTGTCAGTTAGTTATTTAGCTTGCAGTTTTTTAGTTAGTTTGTCAGTTAGATAGTTAGTTTGTCAGTTTGTCATATTTTTTGCATTATATTAGTTACTTTTGTAAGTTAGTTAGTTTGTTTGCCGGATAGTTAGTTAGTTTGCTGTTAATTAGATTGCTTGCAGTTAGTTAGTTATTTTGCAGTTAGTTAGATTCTTTGCAGTTAGTTAGCTAGTTTGCAGTTAGTTACTTAGTTTGTGAGTAAGTTTGCAGTTAGTTAGATTGCTTGCAGTTAGTTAGTTAGTTTACAGTTAGTTAGTTACGTTGTAAGTTAGTTAGTTAGTTTGCAGTTAGTGAGATATTTTGCAGTTATTTAGTTAGTTTGCAGTTAGTTACTTAGTTTGTAAGTTACTTAGTTAGTTTGCAGTTACTTAGATTGTTTGCAGATAGTTAGCTAGATTGCAGTTAGTTAGACAGTTTGCAGTTATTTAGTTAGTTTGTAAGTTAGTTAGTTAGTTTGCAGTTAGTTAGCGTGGTGTTAGTTACTTAGTTTGTCAGTTAGTTTTTTAGTTAGTTTGCAGTTAGATAGATTATTTGTAGTTAGTTAGCTAGTTTGCACTTAGTTAGATGTTTTGCAGTTATTTAGTTAGTTTGCAGTAAATTACTTTGATTGCCAGTGAGTTAGTTTGCATTAAATTAGTTAGTTTGCAGTTAGTGAGTTAGTTTGTAAGTTAGTTAGTTAGTTTGCATTAAATTAGTTAGTTTGTCAGTTAATTAGTTAACATGTCTATTAGTTAGTTTGGTTGTCAGTTAGATAGTTTGTTAGCAGTTACTTTGCTAGTTTGTCAGTTAATTAGTTGGTTTGCATTAAGTTTGTTAATTTGTCAGATAGTTAGACTATTTGCAGTAAGTTAGCATGTTTGCAGTTAGTTAGATTGTTTGCAGTTAGTTAGATTGTTTGCATTTAGTTAGATAGTTTGTAAGTTAGTTAGTTAGTTTGCAGTTAGTCACATAGTTTGCAGTAAATCAGTTACTTTGTCAGTTAGTTAGTTTGCAGTTAGTTAAATTGTTAGCAGTTAGTTATCTAGCTTGCAGTTAGTTAGTTAGTTTGTCTGTCAGTTAGTTAGAGTGTCAGACAGTTAGTTAGTTTCAGTTAGTTAGATTGCTTGCAGTTAATTAGATTGTTTGCAGTCAGGTAGTTAGTTTGCAGTCAGTTAAATTGCTTGCAGATAGTTAGCAAGTTTGCAGTTAGTTAGACTGTTTGCAATTATTTAGTTAGTTTGTAAGTTAGCTAGCTAGTTTGTATGTTAGTTAGTTAGTTTGCAGTTAGTTAGTTAGTTTGTCAGTTAGTTAGTTAGTTTTCAGTTAGTTAGTTAGTTTGCAGTTAGTTAGATAGTTTGCAGTCATTTAGTTATTTTGTCAGTTAGTTAGTTCGTTTGTCAGTTTGTTCGTTAGTTTGCAATTAGTTAGATTGTTTACAGATAGTTAGCTAGTTTGCAGTTAGTCAGACAGTTTGCAATAAATTGGTTATTTTACCAGTTAATTAGTTAGTTCGATCGCTGTTAGTTAGTTACTTTGTCAGTAAGTTAGTTAGTTTGCAGTTAGTTAGTTTGCAGTTAGTTAAATTGTTTGCAGTCAGTTAGTTAGTTTGACAGTTAGTTATTTAGCTTGTAGGTAGTTAGTTAGTTTGTCTGTATGTTAATTTGTCAGTTAATTAGTTAGTTAGTTAGTTTGCATTTAATTAGATAGTGTGCAGTTAGTTACTTAGTTTGCAGTTCGTTAGTGAGATTGCATTATATTAGTTCGTTTGTCAGTTATTTAGCTAGACTGCAGTTTGTTAGATAGTTTGCAATAAATTGGTTATTTTACCAGTTATTTAGTTAGCTTGTAAATTAGTAAGTTAGTTTGCAGTTAGTTAGTTAGTTTGTCAGTTAGTAAGTTAGTTTGTAACATATATGGGTTGTTTGCAGTTAGTTAGATAGTTTGTCAGTTAGTTTATCAGTTTGCAGTTAGTTAGTTATTTTGCAGTAAATTAGTTAGTTTCTCAGTTAGTTAGATTGTTTCCAGTAAGTTAACTAGTTTGCAGTTACTTAGATATTTTGCAGTTATTTAGTTAGTTTGCAGTATAATAGTTTGATTGTCAGTTACTTAGTTAGTTTGCATTAAATTAGATAGTGTGCAGTTAGTCAGTTAGTTTGTAAGTTAGTTAGTTAGTTTGCAGTTAGTAAGTTACTTTGTCAGTTAGTTAGTTAGTTTGCAGCCTGTTAGTTAGTTTGTCAGTTAGTTCGTTAGTTTATCAGTTAGATAGTTAGTTTGTCTGTAAGTTAGTTAGTTTGACAGTTAATTCGTTAGTTTGCAGTTAGCTAGATTGTTTGCAGTTAGCTAATTAGTTTGCAGTTAGTGAGATTGTTAGCAGATAGTTAGCTACTTTGCATTTATTTAGATGTTTTGCAGTTATTTAGTTCGTTTGTCAGTTACTTAGTTTGTTAGCAGCTAGTTATTTAGTTTGTCAGTTAGTTAGTTAGTTTGTCAGATAGATATTTAATTTGTTACTTAGTTAGATAGATTGCATTATATTAGTTAGTTGGTTTGTTAGTATTTACTTATTTAGTTTGTAAGTTAGTTAGTTAGTTTGCAGTTAGTTAGTTAGTTTGTCAGTTAGTTACATAGTTTGCACTTAGTTAGTTAGTTTGCAGTTAGATAGTTTGTTTGTCAGTCAGTTAGTTTTTTGCGGTTAGTTAGTTAGTTTGCAGTTAGTCAAATAGTTTCCAGTAAATCAGTTACTTTGTCAGTTAGTTAGTTTGCAGTTAGTTAAATTGTTTGCAGTTAGTTAGCTAGTATGCAGTTAGTTAGATATTTTGCTGTTATTTAGTTAGTTTGCAGTTAGTTAGTTAGTTTGTAAGTTAGTTAGTTAGTTTGCACTTAGTTAATTAGTTTGTTAGCAGATAGTTAGTTATTTTGCAGTTAGTTAGATTCTTTGCAGTTAGTTAGCTAGCTTGCAGTTAGTTACTTAGTTTGTGAGTAAGTTTGCAGTTAGTTAGATTGCTTGCAGTTAGTGAGATATTTTGCAGTTATTTAGTTAGTTTGCAGTTAGTTACTTAGTTTGTAAGTTACTTACTTAGTTTGCAGTTAGTGAGTTAGTTTGTAAGTTAGTTAGTTAGTTTGCAGTTAGTCAGTTAGCTTGTCAGTTAGTTAGTTAGTTTGCATTTAGTTAGTTAGTTTGTTTGTCCGTTAGTTAGTTAGTTTGCAGTTAGTTAGATTGTTTGCAGATAGTTAGATATTTTGCAGTTATTTAGTTAGTTTGCAGTTAGTTAGTTAGTTTGTAAGTTAGTTAGCTAGTCTGCAGTTAGCTAGGTAGTTTGTCAGTTAGTTAGTTATTTTGCAGTTAGTTAGATTGTTTGCAGATAGTTAGCTAGTGTGCAGTTAGTTAGACAGTTTGAAGTTATTTAGTTAATTTGTCAGTTAGTTAGTTAGTTTGTCAGTTAGATAGTTAGTTTGAGAGTTAGTTAGTTAGTTTGCAGTTAGTTAGTTAGTTTGTCAGTTAGTTAGTTAGTTTGTGAGTTAGTTTGCAGTTAGTTAGATTGCTGCAGTTAGTTGGTTAGTTTGCAGTTAGTTACTTAGTTTGTAAGTTACTTAGTCAGTTTGCAGTTATTTAGTTAGTTTGTCTGTCAGATAGTTAGTTTGCCAGTTTGTTAGTTAATTTGCATTATATTAGTTAGTTTGTAAGTTAGTTAGTTAGTTTGCAGATAGTTAGATTGTTTGCCGGTTAGTAAGTTAGTTTGAAGATAGTTAGATTGCTTGCTGTTAGTTAGATAGTTTGTAGTTAGTTAGATTGTTTGCAGACAGTTAGCTACTTTGCACTTAGCTAGATAGTTTGCAGTGATTTAGTTAGTTTGTCAGTTAGTTAGTTAGTTTGTCAGTTAGATAGTTAGTTTGCAGTTAGCTAGTTAGTTTGTCAGTTAGTTAGTTAGTTTGCAGTTAGTTACATAGCTTGTAAGTTACTTAGTCAGTTTGCAGTTATTTAGTTAGTTTGTCAGTTAGTTAGTTAGTTTGCAGTTAGTTAGTTAGTTTGTCTGTTAGGAAGTTTGATTATCAGTTAGCTAGTTAGTTTGCAGTTAGCTAGATTGTTTGCAGTTAGTTAGTTAGTTTGTCTGTTAGTTATTTAGCATGCAGTTAGTAAGTTAGTTTGTCTGTTAGATAGTTAGATTATCAGATAGTTAGTTAGTTTGCAGTTAGCTAGATTGCTTGCCGGATAGATAGTTAGTTTGCAGTTAGTTACATTGCTTGCTGTTAGTTAGTTATTTTGCAGTTAGTTAAATTGTTTGCAGATAGTTAGCTAGTGTGCAGTTAGTTAGACAGTTTGCAGTTATTTAGTTAGTTTGCCAGTTAGTTAGTTAGTTTGTCAGTTAGATAGTTAGTTTGACAGTTAGTTAGTTAGTTTGCATTATATTAGTTAGTTTGTCAGTTAGTTAGATAGTTTGCAGTTAGTTAGATTATTTCCAGTTAGTTAACTAGTTTGCAGTTAGTTAAATGTTTTGCACTTGTTTAGTTAGTTTGCAGTAAATTAGTTTGATTGTTAGTTAGTTAATTAGTTTGCAGTAAATTAGTTTGATTGTCAGTTAGTTAATTAGTTTGCAGTTAGTTAGACAGTTTGCAGTTATTTAGTTCGTTTGTCAGTTAATTAGTTAGTTTGTCAGTTAGATAGTTAGTTTGTCAGTTAGTTAGTTAGTGTGCATTAAATTAGTTAGTTTGTCAGTTAATTAGTTAACATGTCTATTAGTTAGTTTGGTTGTCAGTTAGATAGTTTGTTTGCAGTTAGTTAGTTAGTTTGCCAGTTAGTTAGTCTGTTTGCAGTTACTCAGTTAATTTGTAAGTGAGTTTGTTACTTTGTCAGTTAGTCAGATTATTTGCAGATAGTTAGCTAGATTGCAGTTAGTTATATAGTTTGCAGTTATTTAGTTCGTTTGTCAGTCAGTTCGTTAGTTTGTAGGATAGATACTTAGTTTGTCATTTAGTTAGTTAGTTTGAATTATATTAGTTAGTTTGTAAGTGAGTTAGTTAGTTTCCATTTAGTCAGTTTGTTAGCAGTTAGTTATTTAGTTTGTCATTTAGTTAGTTAGTTTGTCAGTTAGTTAGTTTGTTTGTCCGTTAGTTAGTTGGTTTGCAGTTAGTTAGACTGTTTGCAGTTAGTTAGATGTTTTGCAGTTATTTAGTTAGTTTGCAGTTAGTTATTTAGTTTGTCAGTTAGTTAATTAGTTTGCAGTTTGTTAGTTAGTTTGTCAGTTAGTAAGTTAGTTTAGCAGTTAGCTAGTTATTTTGCAGTTAGTTAGTTAGTTTGTCAGTTCGTCAGTTAGTTTGTCAGTTAGTTAGTTAGTATGCAGTTAGTTAGATTGTTTGCAGTTAGTTAGACAGTTTGCACTTGTTTAGTTACTTTGTCAGTTAGTTAGTTAGTTTGTCAGTTAGACAGGTTAGTTTGTCAGTTAGTTAATTAGTTTGTATTATATTAGTTAAATTGTAAGTGACTTAGTTAGTTTCCAGTTAGTTAGTTTGTTAGCAGTTAGTTATTTAGTTTGTCAGATAGTTAGTCAGTTTGCAGTTATTTAGTTAGTTTGTCAGTTAATTAGCAAGTTTGCAGTAAGTTAGTTAATATGTCAGTTAGTTAGTTAGTTTTTAAGTCTGTTAGTTAGTTTGTCAGTTAGTTTGTTAGTTTGTCAGTTAGTTAGCTAGTTGCAGTTAGTTTGTTAGTTTGTCAGTTAGTTAGTTAGTATGTCAGGTAGTTAGTTTGTTTGTCATTTAGTTCGTTAGTTTGCAGTTAGTTTGTTTGTTTGTAAGGCAGTTAGATAGTTTGCAGTTAGTTAGATTGCTTGCATTTAGTTACCTAGTTTGCAGTTAGTTAGATAGTATGCAGTAAATTAGTTAGCTTGTCAGTTTGATAGTTAGTTTGCAGTTCGTTAGTTAGTTTGCTGTTAGTTACTTAGTTTGTCAGTTAGTTAGTTAGTTTGCAGTTACTTAGATAATTTGTCAGTTAGTTAGTTAGTTTGTCAGGTAGTTAGTTTGTTTGTCATTTAGTTCGTTAGTTTGCAGATAGTTAGCTAGTTTGCAGTTATTTAGTTCGTTTGTCAGTTAGTTAGTTAGTTTGTCAGTTAGATTGTTAGTTTGCCAGTTAGTTAGTTAGCTTGCATTAAATTAGTTAGTTTGTCAGTTAATTAGTTAACATGTCTATTAGTTAGTTTGGTTGTCAGTTAGAAAGTTTGTTTGCAGTTAGTTAGCTAGTTTGTCAGTTAATTAGTTAGTTTGCATTAAATTAGTTAATTTGTCAGTTAGTTAGTTCGATTGTCAGTTAGTCAGCTAGTTTGCAGATAGTTAGTTAGTTTGTCATGTAGTTCGTTTGTTTGCTGTTAGTTACTTAGTTTGTCAGTTAGTTAGTCAGATTGCAGTTAGTTAGATAGTTTGTCTGGTAGTAAGTTAGTTTGTCAGTTATTTCTTTAGTTTGCAGTTAGTTTGGTAGTTTGTAAGGTAGTTAGTTAGTTTGCAGTTACTTAGATAGTTTGCAGTTAGTTAGTTAGTTTGCTGTTAGTTAGTTAGTTTGCTGTTAGTTAGTTAGTTTGCAGTAAATTAGTTAGTTTGTCAGTTTGTTAGTTAGTTTTCAGTTAGTTAGATTATTTGCAGTTTGTGAGCTAGTTTGCTGTTAGTTAGATGTTTTGCAGTTATTTAGTTAGTTTGCAGTTAGTTAGCTAGTTTGCAGTTAGTTAGATGTTTTGCAGTTATTTAGTTAGTTTGCAGTAAATTAGTTAGTTTGTCAGTTAGTTAGATAATTTACAGTTAGTTAGATAGTTTGTATTAAATTAGTTTGTTGGCAGTTAGTTAGTTAGTTTGTATGTTAGTTAGTTAGTTTGCAGTTAGTTAGTTGATTTGTCAGTTAGTTAGTTCGTTTGTCAGTTAGTTAGCTAGTTTGCAGTTAGTTAGTTTGTTTGTCAGTTAGTTAGTTAGTTTGCCAGTTGGTTAGATTGTTTGCAGATAGTTGGTTTGATTGCTTTTAGTTAGTTAGTTTGCAGTTAGTTAGTTAGTTTGACAGTTAGTTAGTTAGTTTCCATGATATTAATTAGTTTGTAAGTTAGTTTAGTTAGTTTGCATGATATTAGTTAGGTTGTAAGTTAGTTTGTTAGTTTGCAGTTAGTTAGTTTGTTCGCAGTTAGTTATTTAGTTTGTCAGTTAGTTAGTTATTTTGCAGTTAGTTAGTTAGTTTCTAAGTTAGTTAGTTAGTTAGCAGTTAGTTTGTTAGTTTGTAAGTTAGTTACTTAGTTTGCTGTTAGTTAGTTACTTTGTAAGTTAGTTAGTTAGTTTGCCGTTAGTGAGATTGTTTGCAGATAGTTAGCTAGTTAGCAGTTGGTTAGATAGTTTGCAGTTAGTTAATTAGTTTGTAAGTTAGTTAGTGAGTTTGCATTATATTAGTTATGTTGTCAGTTATTTAGCTAAATTACTGTTAGTTAGTTAATTTGTCAGTTAGTTAGTCAGTTTGCAGTTGGTTATATAGTTTGCAGTTATTTAGTTCGTTTGTCAGATAGTTAGTTAGTTTGTAGGATAGATAGTGAGTTTGTCAGTTAGTTAGTATGCAGTGAGTCAGCCAGTTTGCAGTTTCTTAGTTAATGTGCAGTAAATTAGTTAGTTTGTCAGTTAGATAGTTTGTTTGCAGTTAGTTAGTTAATTTGTCAGTTAATTAGTTAGTTTGTCAGATAGTTAGATAGTTTGCCGTTAGTTAGTTAGTTTGCAGTTAGTTATATAGTTTGCAGTTATTTAGTTCGTTTGTCAGTTAGTTAGTTAGTTTGTAGGATAGATAGTCAGTTTGTCAGTTAGTTAGTTAGTTTCCATGATATTAGTTAGTTTGTCACTTACTTAGTTAGTTTGCAGTTAGTTAGTTAGTTTGTCAGTTAGTTAGTTAGTTTGTCCGTTATTTAGATTGTATGTCAGTGAGTTCGTTAGCTTGCCGTTAGTTAGATTGTTTGCAGATAGTTAGCTGGTTTGGAGTTAGTTAGATTGCTTGCAGATAGTTAGCTAGTTTGCAGTTAGTTAGACACATTGCAGTAATTTAGTTAGTTTGTCAGTTAGTTAGTTAGTTTGCAGTTAGTTAGTTAGTTTGTCAGTTAGTTAGTTAGTTTGCAGTTAGTTAGATAGTTTGGAGTTAGTTAGATTGCTTGCAGTTAGTTAGCTAGTTTACAGTTAGTTAGAAAGTTTGCCGTTATTTAATTGGTTTGTCAGTAAGTTAGTTAGTTTGTTAGTTAGTTAGTTAGTTTGCAGTTAGTTAGTTAATTTGTCAGTTAGTTAGTCAGTTTGCAGTTAGTTATATAGTTTGCAGTTATTTAGTTCGTTTGTCAGATAGTTAGTTAGTTTGTAGGATAGATAGTGAGTTTGTCAGTTAGTTAGTTAGTTTCCATGATATTAGTTAGTTTGTCACTTACTTAGTTAGTTTTCAGTTAGTTAGTTAATTTGTCAGATAGTTGGTTAGTTTCCGTTAAATTAGTTAGTATGTCTGTTAATTAGTTAACCTGTCTATTAGTTAGTAAGGTTGTCAGCTAGATAGTTTGTTTGCAGTTAGTTAGCTAGTTTGTCAGTTAGTTAGTTAGTTTGCGTTAAATTAGTTAGTTAGTCAGTTAATTTGTGACCTGTCTATTAGTTAGTTAGGTTGTCAGATAGATGTATTGTTTGCAGTTAGTTATTTAGTTTGTCAGTTAGTTAATTAATCTGCAGTTAGTTACATAGTTTGCATTAAATTAGTTAGTTTGCAGTTATTTAGTTAGCTTGTATGTTAGTTAGTTAGTTTGCAGTTAGTTAGTTAGTTGGTCAGTTAGTTAGACAGTTTGCAGTTACTTAGTTAATTTGCAGTTAGTTTGTTATTTTGCAGTAAATTGGTTAGTTTGTTAGTTTGCAGTTAGTCAGTTAGTTTGTCAGATAATCAGTTAGTTTGCAGTTAGTTAGATTGTTTTCAGTTTGTTTGTTATTTTGCAGTAAATTAGTTAGTTAGTCAGATAGTTAGATAGTTTGCCGTTAGTTAGTTAGTTTGCAGTTAGTTACGTAGTATGCAGTTATTTAGTTCGTTTGTCAGTTAGTTAGTTAGTTTGTAAGTTAGTTAGTTAGTTTGCAGTTACTTAGTTAATTTGTCAGTGAGTTAGTTAGGTTGTCAGTTAGTCAGATTGTTTGCAGATAGTTAGCTAGATTGCAATTAGTTATATAGTTTGCAGTTATTTAGTTCGTTTGTCAGTTAGTTAGTTAGTTTGTAGGATAGATAGTTAGTTTGTCGGTTAGTTAGTTAGTTTGTCAGTTAGTTCGTTAGTTTTGATGTTAATATAGTTAGTTTGTAAGATAGATAGTTAGTTTGCAGTTAGTTAGTTTGTTTGCAGTTAGTTAGCTAGTTTGCAGTTACTTAGATAGTTTTCAGTTATTTAGTTAGTTTGTAGCAAATTTGTTTGGTTGTCACTTAATTAGTTATGCTGTCTATTAGTTAGTTAGGTTGTCAGTAAGATAGTTTGTCAGTGAATTAGTTAGTTTGCATTAAATTTGTTAATTTGTCAGTTAGTTAGTTAGTTTGCAGTTAGTTAGTTAGTTTGTCAGTTAATTAGTTAGTTTGTCAGTTAGTTAGTTAGTTTGTCAGTCAGTTAGTTAGTTTGCAGGTAGTTAGATTATTTGCAGTATATTAGCAAGTTTGCAGTTAGTTAGATTGTTTGCAGTTAGTTAGTTAGTTTACAGTTAGTTAGATTGTTTGCAGATTGTTAGCTAGTTTGCAGTTAGTTAGTTAGTTTGCAGGTAGTTAGATTGTTTGCAGATAGTTCGTCAGTTTGCAGTAATTTAGTTTGATTGTCAGTTAGTTAGTTAGTCTGCAGCTAGTTAGATAGTTTGCATTAAATTAGTTAGTTTGCAGTTAGTTAGTTAGCTTGTAAGTTAGTTAGTTAGTTTGCAGTTGGTTAGTCAGTTTGTCAGTTAGTTAGTTGGTTTGCAATATATTAGTTGGCTTGTAAGTTAGATAGTTGGTTTGCAGTTAGTTAGTTAGTTTCCAGCAAATTTGTTTGATTGTCAGTTAGTTAGTTAGTTTGCGTTTAATTAGTTAGTTTGTCAATTAATTAGTTAACCTGTCTATTAGTTAGTTAGGTGCCAGTTAGATAGCTTTTTGCAGTTAGTTAGCTAGTTTGCCAGTTAGTTAGTTAGTTTCCATTAAATTAGTTAATTTGTCAGTCGTTTAGCCAGATTGCAGTTAGATAGTTAATTTGTCAGTTAGTTAGTTAGTTTGCAGTTAGTTAGATTGTTTGCAGATAGTTAGTTCGTTTGTCAGTTAATTAGTTAGTTTGTCAGTTAGATTGTTAGTTTGTCAGTTAGATAGTTAGATTGCAGTTAGTTAGTTAATTTGTCAGTTAGTTAATTAGTTTGCAGTTAGTTAGTTAGTTTGTTAGTTTGCTGTTAGTTACTTAGTTTGTCCGTTAGTTAGTTAGTTAGTTAGTTTGCCAGTTAGTTTGCAGTTAGTTAGATTGTTTGTAATTAGTTAGCTAGTTTGCAGTTAGTTAGATGTTTTGCACTTGTTTAGTCAGTTTGCAGTAAATTAGTTTGATTGTCAGTTAGTTAGCTAGTTTGCAGTTAGTTAGATAGTCTGCATTAAATTAGTTAGTTTGCAGTTATTTAGTTAGTTTGTAAGTTAGTTAGTTTAGTTTGCAGTTAGTGAGATAGTTTGCAGTAAATTAGTTAGCTTGTCAGTTTGATAGTTAGTTTGCAGTTAGTTAGTTTGTTTGCTGTTAGTTGCTTAGTTTGTCAGTTAGTTAGTTAGTTTGCAGTTACATAGTTAATTTGTCAGTTAGTTAGTTTGTTTGTCGGTTAGTTACATTGTTTGCAGATAGTTAGCTAGTTGTTGAGATAGTTAGTTAGTTAGTTTGCAGTTAGTTAGATAGTTGTCAGTTAGTTAGCTAGTTTGCAGTTACTTAGTTAGTTGTCAGTTAGTAAGATAGTTGTCATTTAGTTAGTTAGTTTGGTTGTTAGTTAGGTAGTTAGTTTGCATTTAGTTTGTTAGTTTGTCATTTAGTTATTTAGTTTGCAGTTAGTTTGTTAGTTTGCAGATAGTTAGTTGGTTTGCAGATAGTTAGCTAGTTTTCAGTTGGTTAGATAGTTTGCAGTTATTTAGTTAGTTTGTCAGTTAGTTAGTTAGATTGCAGTAAACTAGTTTGATTGTCAGTTAGTTAGATTGTTACAGATAGTTAGCTAGTTTCTCACTTACTTAGTTAGTTTGCAGTTAGTTAGTTAGTTTGTCAGTTTGTTCGTTAGTTTGCGGTTAGTTAGATTATTTGCAGTTAGTTAGATGTTTTGCAGTTAGAAAGCTAGTTTATCACTTACTTAGTTAGTTTGCAGTTAGTTAGTTAGCTTGTCAGTTAGTTAGTTAGTTTGTCAGTTAGTTAGTTTGTTTGCAGTTAGTTAGTTAGTTTATAAGTTAGGTAGTTATTTTGTCTGTTAATTTGTTAGTTTGCATTAAATTAGTTAATTTGTCAGTTAATTAGTTAGTTTGCAGTAAATTAGTTTGATTTTCAGTCAGTTAGATTGTCACAGATAGTTAGCCAGTTTGTCACTTTCTTAGTGAGTTTGCAGTTAGTTAGTTAGTTTGTCAGTTAGTTAGTTACTTTGCAGTTAGTTAGTTAGTTTGTCAGTTAGTTAGTCAGTTTGCAGTTAGTTAGTTAATTCGTCAGTTAGTTAGTTAGTTTGCAGTTAGTTAGTCAGTTTTTCAGTTAGTTAGTTAGTTTGCAGTTTGTTAGATTGTTTGCAGTTAGTTTGTTAGTTTCCAGTAAATTAGTTAGCTTGTCAGTTTGATAGTTAGTTTGCAGTTAGTTAGTTTGTTTGCTGTTTGTTAGTTGGTTTGTCAGTTAGTTAGTTAGTTTGCAATTACTTAGTTAATTTGTCAGTTATTTAGTTTGTCAGTTAGTTAGATTGTTTGCAGTTACTTAGCTACTTGGCTAGTTAGTTAGATAGTTTGCAGTTATTTAGTAAGTTTGCAGCAAATTTGTTTGATTGTCAGATAATTAGTTAGTTTTCCAGTTAGTCAGATTATTTGCAGATAGTTAGCTAGATTGCAGTTAGTTATATAATTTGCAGTTACTTAGTTCGTTTGTCAGTTAGTTAGTTAGTTTGTCAGTTAGATTGTTAGTTTGCAGTTAGTTAGTTAGTATGCTGTTAGTTAGTTAGATTGTCAGTTAGTTAGTTAATTTGTATGTTAGTTAGATAGTTTGCTGATAGTTAGGTAGTTTGTCAGTTAGTTAGTTAGTATGGTGTTAGTTAGTTAGATTGTCAGTTAGTTAGTTAATTTGTATGTTAGTTAGATAGTTTGCTGATAGTTAGGTAGTTTGTCAGTTAGTTAGTTAGTTTGGTGTAAATTACTTAGTTTGTCAGTTAGTTAGTTAGTTTGCAGTTGCTTAGTTAGTTCGTCAGTTAGTTAGTTAGTTTGCATTAAATTAGTTAATTTGTCAGTTAATTAGTTAGTATGTCAGATAGTTAGTGAGTTTGCCGTTAGTTAGTTAGTTTACAGTTAGTTAGTTAGTTTGCAGTTAGTTAGCTTGTTTGCAGTTAGTTAGATCGTTTGCAGTTATTTAGTTAGTTTCCAACAAATTTGTTTGATTGTCAGTTAGTTAGTTAGTTTGCATTAAATTAGTCAGTTTGTCAATTAGTTAGTTAATCGCTCTATTAGATAGTTACGTTGTCAGTTAGATAGTTTGTTTGCAGTTAGTTAGTTAGTTTGTCAGTTAGTTACTTAGTTTGTCAGTTTGTACGTTAGTTTGCAGTTAGATCATTTCCAGTTAGTACCTTGTTAGAGCACTCAGGGGCTCTAACTTGTTGGTTCCGAACGAGGGAGAAGATAGGGTCGAGAGAATTGGTACAAGTTTTCAAATACCTTTTTATTATGAAAAATACAAATCAGAAATAACAAATTACAAAAAACTTAAACAGAATAAAGAAATATATAGTGATGACGGCTCAACCCTTCGGCCGCGTCTCCTCTTTTCCTTTCCTTCTAAGGTCATCTGTAACAAAAATTATACAAGGAGTATAATTATTTTGCGGGCAGCTATTATCTTAACGCGCTCGTCAGCTGTTTATCTCTCGCTCCAAGCGACCGTATGGTGTGCTCGAAAGAGAGCTAACTGCCGCTTTGGCACAGAAACAAGTGGACTGTATTATTTTGTTTTGGTCAGTGAAATTCGCTCGCTATGATTTCACCGACGCACGTAACCGGGTAGACGAGATTGTCCTTCGTTCTACCGGGTTCGCTCAGCAATGCCACGGACGGGAAACCAAATGGAGGTTGTAAGGCTCCAAATGGCTATATCCCGCGGGCACGCTCACCGTGCGGGTGACGTTCAGACGCCACCCACGCAAGAGGACGCTTCGTCCTGGTACGGGTACCTCGACGGCGGTTCCTCAGGAACGGCCTGCGGCCTACCCACCCAGCTTCCTCGTCAGCGTTTCCTTATCCTGAAGGAAACGCCCGGCAGCCCGCCGTGGTTCCCTCGTCGGCGGTTCCCTTCACGAGGAACTGGCCTGCGGCTCGCCGAATTAGGACGACGTCCTTTGCAATCACTAACCACCCTACGGTCACAGCCCAGTGTGGTTAACTCACAACTGGTAGTGGGTGTAGCGGTGGAAGGACGGTGCTTCGAACCCCTTTGCTCACAGTGGTCGCTTGTGCTCTACCTTGTCACCTCACGACCGAATCACTGGAGCGGGTTCTCAAAAGCCCGGTGCACGGTGAACACCGCGAAGGGATACCAATACCTGGGTATCTACCTTCCGGTTGCTCCTACGCCGTACGGCTTGAACGGGTCGTCGAAACTACCACTCCACCGGTCGGTGCACTCTATGTGGTACACCAGACGGGTGGTCCGAGTGGGTTCTTCGTTCCCTTCGAACGGTGAACCAACCACCAGGAAATATCAGTATATCGATATTTCCGTTACAGTGGCTCTAACCGTATTCACGTGGAAAGGTCTCGAGGTGCTGAACACCGATTCCCCAATGTCGCAGTCGCGGCAACGAATTGCAACGTTCAATCACAATCCTGCGTCTACGATCGCGTCACACGCGGCGTGTACTGCGATCGCTGCAACGACAGGCAGATTGTCCTTTATATTCCGTGGGAAAATCTCAAGTCGCTTTGACGAGATTTTCCTTGAATGAATCTACTTGCTGTCCGTGTACTAACAAAGAGTGAGCTGAAGGCTTCGACTCTTCGGAGCTCGTGCGAGAAAAATGGAGCGAGATCGCTAACAGGTCTGCTCCCGATCGTCGACGGCTCAGCACTGAACCGTGACGATCTGCAAGCAGCGACGGCCTTTCTGGGCTCCGTCGCGCAAGCGCAGAACCGCGTAGCGACGAATCGCGCTACTGGGCCCGGGCGCCTACGCGCTGCATGGCCATGATGCGGCGCTGCCGCGATTCGGCCGTCGATCTCGATTCGATAAATCGCTTCGTCTCTCTCTCTCGGCGCTAACAACACGATTTCTGGAATTTATTCTCCGAATCCAGAATTCCAGTGAAGCTGGCTAACAAAAACACGTAAATGGCCGCAGTATACTGAACTGACGATGAAAAAATTCTTCGTCAGCAGAACCTTCTAAAATTACGCGAATTCATGATAGATACGGGAATCGCGGCCGAGTTTTTCCGTCTCGGACTCACGCGATATTTAAACAACCTAGTTTGCAGTTAGTTAGATGTGTTGCAGTTAGATAGTTAGTTTGCAGTTAGTTAGATTGTTTGCAGTTAGTTAGTTAGATATCAGTTAGTTAGATTGATTGCAGTTATTTAGTTAGTTTGTCAGTTAGATAGTTAGTTTGCAGTGATCTAGATTGTTTGCAGTTAGTAGGTAGTTTGTTTGTTAGTTAGTTAGTTTGTGAGTTAGATTGTTGGTTTGTCAGTTAGTTAGTTAGGTTGCATTAAATTAGTTAATTTGTCAGTTAATTAGTCAGTATGTCAGATAGCTAGTGAGTTTGCCGTTAGTTAGTTAGTTAGTTTGCAGTTAGTTAGCTTGTTTGCAGTTAGTTAGATCGTCTGCAGTTATTTAGTTAGTTTCCAGCAAATTTGTTTGATTGTCAGTTAGTTAGTTAGTTTGCATTAAATTAGTCAGTGTGTCAGTTAGTTAGTTAATTGCTCTATTAGGTAGTTACGTTGTCAGTTAGATAGTTTGTTTGCAGTTAGTTAGTTAGTTTGCCAGTTAGTTATTTGGTTTGTCAGTTAGTTAGTTAGATTGCAATTAGTTAGTAAATTTGTCAGTTAGTAAGTTAGTTAGCAGTTAGTTAGTTAGTTTGTCAGTTAGTTAGTTAGTTTGTCAGTTAGTTTGTTAGTTTGCAGTTAGTTAGTTAGTTTGCAGTTGGTTAGTTAGTTTGTCAGTTAGTTAGCTTGTTTGCATTATATTAGTTAGCTTGTAAGTTAGTTAGTTTCCAGGTTGTTAGTTAATTTGTCAGTTAGTTAGTTAGTTTGCGCTTAGTTAGTTAGTTTGTCTGTTAGTACGTTAGTTTGCAGTTAGTTTGTTAGTTTGTAAGGTAGTTAGTTTGTTTACAGTTAGTTACTTTATTCGCTGTTATTTAGTTAGTTCGTAGGTTAGTTAATTAGTTGGTCAGTTTGTCAGTTAGTTTGCAGTTAGTTAGTTAGTTTGCTGTTAGTTAGTTAATTTGTCACTTAGTTAGTTAGTTTGCAGTATGATAGTTAATATGTCAGTTAGTTAGTTAGTTTGTAAGTCAGTTAGTTAGTTTGTTGTTAGTTAGCTAGTTTGTCAGTTAGTTAGTTTGTTTGCAGTTAGTTAGTTGATTTGTCAGATAGTTAGTTAGTTTGCAGTTAGTTAGTTAGTTTGTCAGTTAGTAGGTAGCTTGTTAGTTAGTTAGTTAGTTTGTGAGTTAGATTGTTAGTTTGTCAGATATTTAGTTAGTTTATCAGTTAGTTAGTTAGTTTGCAGTTAGTTAGATTGTTTGCAGTCAGTTAGATAGTTTCCAGGTAGTTAGGTTGTCTGCAGTTAGTTAGATAGTTTGCAGTTATTTAGTTAGCTTGCAGCAAATTTGTTTGTTTGTCAGTTAGTTAGTTAGTTTGCATTAAATTAGTTAGTTTGTCAGTTAATTAGTTATCCTCTCTATTAGATAGTTGAGTTGACAGTTAATTAGTTAGTTTGCATAAAATTAGTTTATTTGTAACGTAGTTAGTTAGTTTGACAGTTAGTTAGCTAGCTTGCAGATAGTTAGTTAGTTTATCAGTTAGTTAGTTAGCTTGCAGTTACTTAGTTAATTTGTCAGTTAGTTAGTTAGTTTGTCAGTTTGTTAGATTGGTGCAGATAGTTAGCTAGTTTGCAGTTAGTTAGTTAGTTTGTTAGGAAGTTAGTTAGTTTGTCAGTTTGTACGTTAGTTTGCAGTTAGATCATTTCCAGTTAGTAGCTAGTTTGCAGTTTGTTAGATGTTTTGCTGTTATTTAGTTAGTTTGCAGTAAATTAGTTTGATTGTCAGGTAGTTAGTGAGTTTGCAGTTAGTCAGATAGTTTGTATTAAATTAGTTAGTTTGCAGTTAGTTAGTTTGCTTGAAGTTAGCTAGCTACTTTGCAGTTAGTTAGATAGTTTAGAGTTATTTAGATCGTTTGTCAGTTAGTTAGTGAGTTTGTCAGTTAGATTGTTAGTTTGTCAGTTAGTTAGTTAGTTTGCATTATATTAGGTAGTTTGCAATTAGTTAGAGAGTTTGCAGTTAGTTAGATTGTTTGCAGATGGTTAGCTAGTTTGCAGTTAGTTACTTAGTTTGTCAGGAAGTTAGTTAGTTTTTCAGTTCGTTGGTTTGTTTGCAATTAGTTAGTTAGTTTGTCAGTTAGTTAGTTACATTGCAGTTAGTTAGTTAGTTTGTCAGTTAGATAGTAAATTTGCAGTTAGTTAATTACTTTGTCAGTTGGTTAGTTAGTTTGTTGTAAATGAGTTAGTTTGTCATGTAGTTAGTTAGCTTGCAGTTAGTTAGTTAGATTGTCAGTTTGTTACTTAGTTTGCAGTTAGTTATTTAGTCTGTTAGTGAGTTAGTTTGTTTGTCAGTTATTTAGTTAGTTTGGTGTAAATCACATAGTTTGTCAGTTAGTTAGTTAGTTTGTCAATTAGACAGTTAGTTTGCAGTTAGTTAGTTAGTTTGTCAGTCAGTTAGTTAGTTTGCTGTTAGTTAGTTAGTTTGTCACTTAGTTAGTTAGTTTCTCAGTTAGTTAGCTGGTTTGCAGTTAGTTTGTTAGTATGTCAGTTAGTTAGGATGCTTGCAAATAGTTAACTAGTTTGCAGTTATTTAGATAGTTTGCAGTTATTTGGTTAGTTTGTCAGTTAGATAGTTAGTTTGCACTTAGTTAGTTTGTTTGCAGTTAGTTAGATTGTTTGCAGTTATTTAGTTAGTATGCAGTTAGTTAAATACTTTGCAGTTATTTAGTACGTTTGTCAGTTAGTTAGTTAGTTTGCTGTTAGTTAGTCAGTTTATCAGTTAGTTACTTAGTTTGCAGTAAGTTAGTTAATATGTCAGTTAGACAGTTAGTTTTTAAGTTAGTTAATTAGTTTGCTGTTTGTTATTTTGTTTGTCAGTTAATTTGTTTGTTTGTCAGATTGTTAGCTAGTTTGCAGTTAGTTTGTTAGTTTGTCAGTTAGTTTGATTGTTTGCAGATGGTTAGCTTGTTTGCAGTTAGTTAGATAGTTTGCAGTTATTTAGTTAGTTTGTCAGTTAGTTAGTTAGTTTGCAATTAGTTAGATTGTTTCCAGTTAGTTAGATAGTTTGCAGTTAGTTAGGTTGTCTGCTGTTAGTTAGTTAGATTGCAGTTGTTAGATTGCAGTTAGTTAGATTGTTTGCAGTTATTTAGATAGTTTGTCAGTTAGATAGTTAGTTTGTCAGTTTGTTAGTTAGTTTGCATTATATTAGTTACTTTTTTAAGTTATTTAGTTTGTCTGCAGTTAGTTATTTAATTTGTCAGTTAATTAGTTAGTTTGCAGTAAATTAGTTTGATTGTCAGTTAGTTAGTTTGTTTGCAGTTAGTTATTTAGTTTGTCAGTTAGTTAGTTAGTTTGCAGATAGTTAGTTAGTTTGTCAGTTAGTTAGTTAGTTTGTCAGTTAGTTAGATAGTTTGCCAGTTTGTTAGTTAGTTTGCATTATATTAGTTACTGTTGTAAGTAAGTCAGTTTGTTTGCAGTTAGTTATTTAGTTTGTCAGTTAGTTAGTTAGTTTGCAGTTAGTTAGTTAGTTTGGCCGTTATTTAGTTAGTATGTCAGTTAGTTTGTTTAAATATCGCGTTAATTCGAAGCATATAAGAATAGTAGAATAGTATTCGTCACCCGGTATTGTTTTTCTGCGTATGTAACCGACTGGAGACTGTTCGACTCTCGTGTCCGCTACGCGAAAACAAGACAGGTTATAAGAACTGTCACATGCGGATTTCTTCGAAACATCACGCGATCGACGAAACTACGCGTGATTTCGAGCTAACGTTTCGGCGCGTGTATAAAGAGAAGGTACGACAATAATAAGTTGAACAGAGACGAATTCAAATTCGTCTACAGCGCCGCTAGTCGGAGAGATTCCCCTCCGAATTTGACTAACCGTGCTGGATCGTCACTCTTGATTTGGAAACGGCCGAGAGCAGATGGGCATACGATCCCGCTCCTCCGTATATACCAAACAGAACTGATAGTATAGAGATTGTAGTTCTGTCGAGCCAGTTAAGAACGTGGTGAAGAAGGTGCAGTGCGAGAACGGATTGGGGTCCGATCCGGTAACGCAAATACTTCCGCTACACGTTTTAACTGGAGTGAAAAAGAGTCGGAAACGCAAAGAAGTGTAGTACCTAAACGGATTGTCATACCATCCGGTACCAACGACACTTCCGTTTCTAACGAGGAATCTCGTGGGTTATTTCCGAAAGTTTCTAGTGCAGCAGTGGTAAAAACCACCTAAGACTGAGGAAAAAGGATACGTATCGTTGGACCGATCGGTCTTATCCAAAGTTTCGAGTTTGACCTACGAACCTCCCTTGACTGTCGAACGGTTAAAACCCCACCTAGACGGACCACGTGGTATTCCGAGGGTGGACTTGCCGCCCTCCAGTCGGTGCTAGGAATTTAAATCACGTGTCCAGCATCAGGCGACCTGCTGAAGCGGTATTTCGAAAATACGCCAACGTGTGCGTGGAATACCGCTAAAGAGCAACAGTGGGAAACGTACGCTAACCGTAAGTCGTTGTGAACGCAGACAACGTACAGTCCCACACCGTACAAGGACGGATTACGAGGACGGTAAGAAACCGAGGATTCGACAACATTTGGAGCCTTACAACCTCCATCTGTTGCCCTTTCCTACGTCGGTCGAGATAACGCAGTATAGGAAGAATCGAGGTATAATCTCGTCTTCCTTAGAACTGCGATCAGCTGTTTCCCGGTTTAAAGGGAACGCACACATAAATAAATACAGTCCACCTGTTTCGCCGCGTAACGCAGCGGCAGAGAATCCCCGCTAGTTTGCAGTTAATTAGACAGTTTGCAGTTATTCAGTTAGTTTGTCAGTTAGTTAGTTAGTTTGTCAGTTAGATAGTTAGTTTGTCAGTCAGCTAGTTAGTTTGTCAGTTAGTTAGTAAGTTTGCAGTTAGTTAGATTGTTTGGAGTTAGTTAGCTACTTTGTAAGTTAGCTAGTTAGTTAGTTTGTAAGTTAGTTCGTTTGTTTGCAGATAGTTATTTAGTTTGTCAGTTAGTTAGTTAGTTTGCAGTTAGTTAGTTAGTTTGTCAGTTAGTTAGTTAGTTTGTCAGTTAGTTAGGTAGTTTGTCAGATAGTTAGTTAGTTTGCAGTTAGTTAGTTTGTTTGCAGTTAGTTAGTTAGTTAGATTGTTTGCAGATAGTTAGCTAGTTTGCATTTAGTTAGATAGTTTACAGTTAGTAATCTAGTTTGTCAGCTAGATAGTAAGTTTGTCAGTTTGTTAGTTAGTTTGCATTGTATTACTTACTTTTGTAAGTTATTTAGTTTGTTTGCAGTTAGTTATTTAGTTTGTCAGTTACTAAGTTAGTTTGCAGTTAGATAGTTAGTTTGCAGTTAGTTACATTGTTTGCCGGTTAGTTAGTTAGTTTGCAGTTAGTAAGTTAGTTTGTAAGTTAGTTAGTTAGTTAGTTAGTTAGTTTGCAGTTAGGTAGTTAGTTTGTAAGTTAGTTAGTTAGTTTGCAGTTAGTTAGTTAATTTGTGAGTTCGTTAGTTAGTTTGCAGTTAGTTAGATTGTTTGCAGTTAGTTCGTTAGTTTGCAGTTAGTTAGATTGTTTGCAGATAGTTAGCTAGATTGCATTTAGTTAGATAGTTTGCAGTTACTTAGTTAGTTTGTCAGTTAGTCAGTTAGTTTGTCAGTTAAATAGTTAGATTGTCAGTTAGTCAGTTAGTTTGCCAGTTTGTTAGGTAGTTTGCATTATATTAGTTACTTTTTTAATTATTTAGTTTGTTTGCAGTTAGTTATTTAGTTTGTCAGTTAGTTAGTTAGTTTGTCAGTTAGTTAGTTAGTTTGCAGTTAGTTAGTTAGTTTGCAGTTAGTTAGCTAGTTCGAAGTTAGTTAGATATTTTGCAGTTATGTAGTTAGTTTGCTGTTAGTTAGTTAGATATTTTGCAGATATTTAGTTAGTTTGCAGTTAGTTAGTTAGGTAGTACGTGAGTTAGTTAGTTTGCAGATAGTTAGTTAGATTGTCAGTTAGTTAGTTTGTTTGCAATTACTTAGTCAGTTTGAAGTTAGTTAGTTAATTTGCAGTTAGTTAGTTTGTTTCTAAGTTAGTTAGTTAGTTTGCTGTTAGTTATTTGGTTTGCAGTTAGTTAGATTGTTTGCAGATAGTTAGCTAGTTTGTAGTGTAGGGAATCGTGCCGGTAAAAACTATTAAGAAATTATTAAATCGCGCATAAATTTCAGCCGAACAGCGAATCGTTCGCTGTCCGGCACAAGCGGAGAAAAAACTATCAACACGCGGCGAGCGAACGGCCGATCAGCTGACGGGTGAACAACCCAAAGAGCGAGAGAGCATAGAGAGGAAGAGAGAAAGATCGAAAAGTTCGGCAACCGCCGAACGTAAGTGTAAATGTAGTGAGCAAAATAAATACGAGCGAGCCGCGAAGAAAAGGTTAGACATTGTCGAGCGTGTTAAGAGAAAGAGTAAAAAGAGTGTAACGTGTGCGAATAAAATATCGTTGAAAATCCGATAAATCGATTTAAAAACTAATTAACCAAACCACCGCCGCTTGGAAAATATCCTACAAATTGGGGGCTCGTCCGGGATTGACAGTAGCAATAGCGGTCAAAGGTTAGTAAAGTCGGTTTATTAGGGATTAGTGTGTTTCGTTTTAAGAAGCGAAGAGAAAATATATATCTTAAAAAATGAATCCAAATGATTTAACTGTGGTCGAGCTAAAAGATAGATTAAGGGAGCTAGGATGTTCTAGTTCGGGAACTAAAACAGAATTGGTTCGACGATTGCGGGAGGCAGATCCATCAGGATCAATTATCCTAGACCTTCCAAGAGCACGCGGTGCCCTAGACGATATTGAAAACGCATGTGCTGCGGAGGCACGTGCTATCGAAACGGAGGTTCCGAATGATTTAAAAGAAGACGGCGGTAGGCGAAGCAGAGAATCACTCGAACGGGAGTTAGAATTGGTTCGACGAGAATTAGAATTGTTGAGATCCCTTCGCGGTACAAACATTCCGAATGAAAGGCCACAGTTTGAGAGTGCAGTGAGAACGCCGGTATTTATCGATAACGGACCGCGAGTGAACGTTGCAACGGTGGCAGATTTGCTGAGCATCTACAAAGGTGAAGTGGGTGAATATGAAAATTGGGAGAAACAGCTGCATATGATATGCAGAAACTATGAGCTGGATGCCCGTCAAGTGAAGACGTTAATCAGTATGCGACTCAAGGGAAGGCTCTCGAATGGTTCTACTCAAGACCCGAACACATCGAAATGAGTGTTGAAGAATTGTTGATAGAGCTCAGAGGGATGTATCATCATCGACAGAACCGAATAGCACTCCGAAGGGCATTCGAAGAACGAGTATGGAGACGGAACGAAACCTTCCATGAATACGTCCACGACAAGGTAATAATGGGAAATAAAGTACCGATAGCAGAAGACGAGCTTCTCGATTACCTTATCGATGGTATACCTGATGTAAATCTAAGGGATCAGGCACGAATTCATAAATTCCGCATTAAAAACCGATCTGCTCGAAGCATTTGAGCAGATAAGTCTACGAGACAGAAGCCACAGCAACACGGGCCAGAACGCGAGATTCGGAAGCAGCGGATACAAGCGACCATCGACCACGAGGAACGAGATGACCGAGAGGACCGAGAGGGGACAGGATTTCCGAGGCACGAGACGTTTTTGCTACAACTGCGGTTTACCAGAGCACATGAGTGATAAGTGTCCGACGAAAACGAGGGTGCTAAGTGCTTCAGATGCCACGAACGCGGACATATCGCGGTGCAATGTCCTAAAGCGCGGGACACAGCAGCGGTGAACGATGTAGCGTCTCAGGTAACACCAAAAAATGTATAAAAGATGTTGAGATAAACGGTTATCATATCGAAGCACTGATTGACACTGGAAGCGATTTTTGTTTAATGCGTGCTGATCAGTACATACAGTTAGGATCTCCGCGATTACAGCCTAAAGAGGTCAAGTTCACAGGAGTAGGCTCTACGAATACGACATTAGGCGAATTTTACGGAAAACTAACCGTTGACGGCAACTCCTATACGGTCCTCATACGCGTAGTTTCAGATTCATTAATGAGTCATCAATTGATCATAGGAACAGATTTTCTTGAAACTGTTGAGCTCCGCTTAAGGAACGGTAATATTTCCATCAGTCCTTCCGATAAAACAGCCGTTAACGATTTACCGGAGATATACCAAATAAATCTAGTAGAAGAGACGAAAGAGAAAGCTGATGTTTCGCACATCCCCGCCGAACATCAACGGGTAATAGAAAATCTTGTCGAAAATTACGAGCCCGCGAAACAAAAGAGGTCGGTGTCCAAATGTCAATCGTGCTTAAGGATGATGAGCCCGTTTATCAAAGGGCGAGGCGATTATCGCCTTCGGAGCGAGATATTGTTAATGAGCAGATACAGGAATGGTTGGACGAAGGCATAGTTCAACCCTCACTATCAGAATATGCAAGCCCGATAGTCCTAGTTAAGAAAAAGAACGGTTCTATTAGATTATGCGTAGATTACAGACTCATAAATAAAAAAATTATTAAAGACCGATATCCACTGCCTCTCATAGACGATCAAATAGACTCGTTACAAGGCGCGAAATATTACAGCACTCTAGATTTGCAAAATGGATTTTTCCATGTCCCCGTAGAGCAGAATAGTCGGAAGTACACCGCCTTCATAGTCCCTGATGGACATTACGAATTTCTCAAAGTTCCTTCGGCCTTTGTAATTCCCGGCAGTCTTTCAGAAATACGTAAATGCGGTCTTCAAAGAGTTGATTCGAAAGAAAGTTGTTTTAACGTATCTAGACGACCTAATAATACCTTCGTTCGAGTTTGAGGACGGCTTAAAAAATCTTACACTTGTATTGAATACAGCCAGTGAAGCGGGCTTACGAATAAATTGGGGAAAATGTAGTTTGTTACAAGACACGGTCGAATTTTTAGGATACATAATTAAAAACGGACAAATACGTCCTTCCGAACACAAAACGGAGGCAGTTAAGAGATTTCCGGAACCAACAAATACGCGACAATTACAGAGCTTTCTTGGACTAACCGGCTATTTCCGGAAATTTATTTTCCAATTACTCGCTGATAGCGAGACCATTATCTGATTTGTTGAGCAGATGCCAAATTCACATTTGGCGAGGAACAGAAAATGCCTTCATCCACCTGAAAGAAATCCTAAGCAGCAAACCGGTACTAAATTTGTATAGAGCGTGCGCGGAAACACAATTACACACGGACGCATGTATGTATGGCTATGGGGCAATTTCTCTTGCAAAGAGATGATAAAGATCACGCGTTTCATCCGATTTACTATGCGAGCGGGAAAACCACGTCGGCAGAAAGAAATTACACGAGTTACGAATTAGAGGTCCTCGCGATTATAAAAGCCCTCAAAAAGTTTAGAGTGTATTTGTTAGATCACTCATTCAAAATCGTAACCGATTGCCGGGCTTTGCATTAACCATGAAAAAGATTTGTGCGTGCGAGTAGCCAGGTGGGCTCTCCTTTAGAGGAGTTCGACTACGTCATCGAACATCGGCCGGGAAAAAATATGATGCACGTGGACGCGTTAAGTCGGCACCCGCTGCCGTCGTGCATGATCGTAGAAGGACAAAGAGCGGGGTTAACGATGAATCTGCAACGAGCGCAGCATAGCGATACCGATTTAAGGAGAATCATTGATCTCGCGGAACAAAACAAAATTTCGGGTTACGAGGTTCGAGGCGGATTATTATTCAAAGAACTCGACGATGATTTCAAGCTAGTAGTCCCAAACAAATGTTTACACAAATAATTCGGCAAGCGCATGAAAGAGGGCACTTCTCCGTGAATAAGACTGAGGCACTCCTCAGAAAAGATTATTGGATTCCCAATGCAAGAGAAAAAATAGACAGAGTTATCCGAAACTGTATTGCATGTATATTAGCTGAAAAGAAGCGCGGTAGACAGGAAGGATATTTAAATCCCATAGAAAAAGGAGAAGTGCCACTCGACACGTTCCACGTAGATCACTTAGGGCCACTCCCTTCCACTAAGAAAAGTTACAAACACATATTTGTAGTCGTCGATTCGTTTTCAAAGTTCGTGTGGCTATATGCAACAAAAAGCACGAGTAGTGCGGAAGTAATCACAAGGCTTCGAAAACAAGCTACAATTTTCGGAAACCCGCGACGCATAGTGTCTGATCGAGGGACTGCATTTACATCCAAAGAATTCACGAATTATTGTACGGAAGAAAATATAACGCATTCCCTCGTGACGACCGGCATACCGAGAGCCAACGGGCAAGTCGAGCGCGTGAACCGAACATTGATACCTCTTTTTAACGAAACTGTCTAATCCGGAAAAGGGTGAATGGTACCGTTATCTGGATAAGGCGCAGCAATTTTTAAATATCACAATACATCGAAGCATTGGCACATCGCCATTCCAATTATTGTTCGGCACACGAGCGCGACTAAAAGACGATCCCCAAATGAGAGAAATGTTAGAAAAAGAATGGACTGATATGTTTGAAAACGATCGAGAAGAACTGAGAGCCCACGCGAAAGAAAACATAGCCAAAATACAAAAGGAAAATCGGAAAACGTACAATAGAAAACGAACGGATGCAAAGATTTACCGCGTTGGCGATGCAGTAGCGATTAAACGGGTACAACAAGGGCCCGGTTTAAAATTAGCCAATAAATATTTCTGGACCGTATAATGTAACCAAAGTGATGCGTAACAATAGGTAAATTCTCGTGGAAAGAATTGGCGATCATGAAGGACCATTACAACATCAACAGCGGCCGACTACATGAAACCGTGGACCGAGGAAGAGAGCGATACATCGGACGGTGAAAGCGACGACTCCGGAGACGTTCGAGGGCGAACGTCCGTGCAGGATGGCCGAATGTAGGGAATCGTGCCGGTAAAAACTATTAAGAAATTATTAAATCGCGCATAAATTTCAGCCGAACAGCGAATCGTTCGTAACGTGTGCGAATAAAATATCGTTGAAAATCCGATAAATCGATTTAAAAACTAATTAACCAAACCACCGCCGCTTGGAAAATATCCTACAGTAGTTATTTAGTTAGTTTGCAGTTAGTTACTTAGATATTTTGCAGTTAGTTAGTTAGTTTGTAAGTTAGGTAGTTAGTTTGAAGTTAGATAGTTAGTTTGTCAGTTAGTTAGTTAGTTTATCAGATAGTTAGTTAGTTTGCAGTTAGTTAGATTGTTTGCCGGTTAGTTAGTTAGTTTGCAGATAGTTAGCTAGTTTGCAGTTATTTAGTTAGTACACGTAGACATTCACGAATAACATAATCGCGGTACGTGTTTATTTAATTGCATAGTGGTTAATGCCCGAAAGGATTATTTGTGGATACTTATGGACACTGTGGACAATCGTGGGGCGTGTATAATCGCATGTGGGTGATTTTTGTTCACAACATTGTGTATTGGAACTGGCATTCACCTTTTCTCTGTGAAAATCTCGTCGGGCGAGTTTTGATATGCCCTTTCTGGATTTTCATAAGACAGGTTGAATCTTATTCAATGTAAGGTGTTCGCATTCCCATAAGTGGGCAAAAATCTAAGGCTGTCGATAATGTCGGTATGCAGAATTTTTCATGCTGCGTGAGAACCACCAGCACTCGCCTGCCGCAAACCGTCCGCGCGAACGCAGCTGTTTAGCGGATTGTCATTCTACAGGCGGAAATTTGAATGTTAATAACTTTGCAACGAAGCCTCCATCAACAAATTAGTATTCTTGATTTTCGTCTTATTTTGGCCTCTACTATCGCTCATTAAAATTTTTCCTAGAGGTAGCCGAACACCCTGTATAGTTAGTTTGTCAGTTAGTTAGTTAGTTTGCATTATATGAGTTAGTATGTAAGTTAGTTAGTTAGTTTGTTAGCAGTTAGTTATTTAGTTAGTCAGTTAGTTAGTTAGTTTGGTGTAAATTACTTAGTTTGTAAGTTAGTTATTTCGTTTGCAGTTAGTTATCTAGTTTGTCAGTTAGATTGTTAGTTTGCCAGTTTGTTAGTTAATTTGCATTATATTAGTTACTTTTGTATGTTAGTTAGTTTGTTTACAGTTAGTTATTTAGTTTGTCAGTTAGTTAGTTAGTTTGCAGTTAGTTAGTTAGTTTGTCAGTTAGTTAGTTAATTTGAAGTTAATTATTTAGTTTGTAAGTTAGTAAGTTAGTTTGCAGTTAGATAGTTAGTTTGTCAGTTTGTTAGTTAGTTTGCATTATATTAGTTACTTTTCTAAGATATTTAGTTTGTTTGCAGTTAGTTAGTCAGTTTGTCAGTTATATAGTTATTTTGCAGTTTGTTAGTTAGTTTGCAGTTAGTTAGTTAGTATGTAAGTTAGTTAGTTAGTTTGCTGTTAGTTAGTTAGTTTGCAGTTAGTTAGATTGTTTGCAGTTAGTTAGCTAGTTTGCAGTTAGTTAGATTGTTTGCAGTTAGTTAGTTAGTTTGCAGTTAGTTACTTAGTTTGCCCGTTAGATAGTTAGTTTGCAGTTAGTTACTTAGTTTGTCCGTTAGTTAGTTATTTTGTACGTTAGTTAGTTAGTTTGTCAGTTAGTTAGTTAGATTGGCAGTTAGTTAGTTAGATTGTCTGTTAGTCAGTTAGACTATCAGATAGTTAGTTAGTTTGCAGTTAGTTGGATTGCTTGCAGTTAGTTAGTTAGTTTGCAGTTAGTTAGATTGTTTGCATATAGTTAGCTAGTGTGCATTTAGTTAGATTGTTTGCAGGTAATTTGTTAGATTGTTTGTAGATAGCTAGCTAGTTTGCAGTTAGTTAGACAGTTTGCAGTTCTTTAGTAAGTTTGTCAGTTAGTTAGTTAGTTCGCAGTTAGTTAGTTAGTTTGTAAGTTAGTTAGTCTGTTTGGTGTAAATTACTTAGTATGTCAGTTAGTTAGTTAGTTTGCAGTCAGTTAGTTAGTTTGTAGTTAATTAGATTGTTTGCAGATAGTTAGCTAGTTTGCAGTTAGTTGTGACAGTTTGCAGTTAGTTAGTTAGTTTGCAGTTAATTAGTTTGTTTGCAGATAGTTAGTTAGTTTGTCAGTTAGTTAGTTAGTTTGCAGTTAGTTAGTTAGTTTGTCAGTTAGACTGTTAGTTTGTCAGTTAGTTAGTTAGTTTGCATTATATTAGTTAGTTTGTAAGTTAGCTAGTTGGTTTTCATTTATTTGGTTTGTTAGCATTTCTTTATTAAGTATTTCAGTTAGTTAGTTAGTTTGCAGTTAGATAGTTAGTTTGTCAGTTTGTTAGTTAGTTTGCAGTTAGTTAGTTAGTTTGTAAGTTAGTTAGTTAGTTTGTTTGTCAGTTAGTTATTTAGCTTGCAGTTTGTTAGTTAGTTTGTCAGTTAGTTAGAGAGTTTGCAGATATTTAGCTAGTTTGCATTTAGTTACATAGTTCTTCAGTTAGTTAGATTGTTTGCAGATAGTTAGCTAGTTTGCAGTTAGTTAGACAGTTTGCAGTTGTTTAGTTAGTTTGTCAGTTAGTTAGTTACTTTGTCAGATATATAGTTAGTTTGTGTTAGTTAGCTAGTTTGCAGTTAGTTAGAATGCTTGCAGTTAGATAGTTAGTTTGCAGTTAGATAATTTGTTTGCAGATAGTTAGTCAGTTTGCAGTTAGTGAGATTGTTTGCAGATAGTTAGCTAGTTAGGAGTTGGTTAGGCAGTTTGCAGTTATTTAGTTCGTTTGTTAGTTAGTTAGTTAATTTGTCAGTTAGATAGTTAGTTTGTCAGTTTCTCTTAGTTAGTTTGCATTATATTAGGTACGTTTGTAAGTTAGTTAGTTTGTCAGTTAGTTAGTTAGTTTGTCAGTTAGATAGTTAGTTGGTCAGTTTGTTAGTTAGTTTGCAATATATGTAGGAGATGAGCGTTCTTCGTTGTATCGTATCGATCGCAGGGAATGGCTGAGTGAACTGAATGTGTCGACTCTGAGTGAATGGTTGAATGTATGAGTGCAATGACCTTCGAGACGGAATCTTTGATAACGTTAGGAATATTCGAGAAGTAATACCGGATGAGGAACTATGGAAAATGTCAAGAACGTTCTGGAATGATTGAACTACATGAATGTGTCGACTCTAAATGATTGCATGATTGAATGTATGAGTGCATGGACTATGGTAACGCGATATTGATAGGAAACGACGGGAACGTTCTCGAAACATGACCGGACGTGAAACCGGCAAGTGTTCGGGAGCTGGAGGATAAACGCGCGAGTCCGGGAAAGAGGTATTTTTGAGAGTGAACGTCGATCACGAAGATTACGCTACGAACGTCCATTACGTTACATGTTACGTTGTGTTTCGCTTATAATCAATTTATACGTTGATACGTTGTGCTTCGATTATAATTAATACGTTGTTACGTTGTGTTTCGCTTATAATCAATTTATACGTTGATACGTTGTGCTTCGATTATAATTAATTTATACGTTGTGTTTCGATTATAACTAATTTATACGTTGATACGTTGTGTTCCCATTATAATTAATTTATACGTTGATTGTGTTTGTTGCGTGTACTCTCGCGACCGGTAAAATTGGAGTGGCGCGAAAGGAACGCTTTCCGAAGAGTAAGTTATTACTATCGGTATAGTTGGAAGAAATGAATGTAGTACTGAACGAGCGAAGTTGACCTTTTTGACTGTGTAACGTGGAATGTCTATTTCAGGTCTTATGTCGGTATTTACATGGATGGTGGAATGTTCTTATTGGCTAATGTGTCGTGTTGTAGGAGTATCGTTGGTTCTGAAATGATTGGTGTAGTTGTTCTGTGTGGGTGTGGTTTGACTGTACTGGCGGAAAGGGCAGGCTCTGGTGAGGAAGCCCTTTCCGGGGTTGGGACGGAGTTTTCTAGTAATTTGAATATTAGTAATAATTAAGAGAAAGCTAGACAAGTGAAAGTGCGCGCACGCGCATTTCAGCTGTCTAGAAAACTCCGTCTTGGTTACCCTTGAGTAACAAAAGGCTGAGGGTCGTTTGCAGGCCCGGCCAACGGCTCAACCGAGGGCCTTGACTGTCGCCAACTAACCCTGCAATAAAGGCTAAATTGCGAGGTCCTGCTCGCGTCGCAACAGTTAGTTTGTTTGCAGTTAGTTAGTTAGTTTGCAGTTCGTTAGTTAGTTTGTCAGTTAGTTAGTTAATCTGCAGCAAATAAGTTAGTTAGTTAGAATGCAGTTAGTTATATAGTTCGTCAGTTAGTTAGTTAGATTGTCAGTTAGTTAGTTAGTTTGTCAGTTAGTTAGAAAGTTTGTCAGTTAGTTTGTTAGTTTGCAGTTAGTTAGTATGTTTGTCAGTTAGTTTGTTAGTTTGCAGGTGGTTAGTTAGTTTCTCAGTTTGTTAGTTAGTATGCAGTTAGTTAGTAAGTTGTCAGTTAGTTAGTTAGATTGTTAGTTAGTTAGTTAGTATGTCAGTTAGATAGTTAGATTGACAGTTATTGTGTTAGAATGCAGTTAGTTTCTTAGTTTGTCAATTACTTAGTTAGTTTGTCAGTAAGTTAATTAGTTTGCAGTTAGTTAGTTAGTTTGTCAGTTAATTAGTTAGTCTGCAGAAAACAAGTTAGTTTGTCAGTTAGTTAGTTAGTTTGCATTAAGTTAGTTAGCTTGCAGATAGTTAGTTAGTTTGAAAGTTAGTCAGTTAGTTTGCATACAGTTAGTCAGTTTGCAGTTAGTTAGCTAGTTTGTCAGTTAGTTAGTTAGTTTGACAGTTAGTTAGTTAGTTTGACAGTCAGTTAGTTAGTTTGTCAGTTAGTTAGTTAGTTTGACAGTTAGTTAGTTAGTATGCAGTTACTTAATTAGTTTGTCAGTTAGTTGGTTAGTCTGCAGCAAATTAGTTAGTGTGTCAGTTAGTTAATTAGTTTGTCAGTTAGTTAGGTAGTTTGCAGTTAGTTAGTTTGTTTGTCAGATAGTTAGTTTGTTTGCAGTTAGTTAGTTAGTTTGCAGTTAGTTAGTTAGTTTGCAGCAAATTAGTTACTCTGTCAGTTAGTTAGTTAGTTTGCAGTTAGTTAGAAAGTTTGTCAGTTAATTAGTTAGTTTGCAGTTAGTTAGTAAGTTTGTCAGTTAGTTTGTTAGTTTGCAAGTAGTTAGTTAGTTTCTCAGTTTGTTAGTTAGTATGCAGTTAGTTAGTTAGTTTGTCAGTTAGTTAGTTAGTTTGCTGTTAGTTAGTTTGTAAGTTAGTTAGTCAGATTGCAGTTAGTTATTAAGACTGTCAGTTAGTTAGTTAGTTTGCAGTTAGTTAGTTAGCTTACAGTTAGTTAGTTAGTTTGTCAGTTAGTTAGTTAGTTTGTCAGTTAGTTAGGTAGTATGCAGTTAGTTAGTTAGTTTGCAGTTAGTTAGTTAGTTTGCAGTTAGTTAGTTAGTTTGTCAGTTAGTTAGTTAATCTGCATCAAATAAGTTAGTTAGTTAGAATGCAGTTAGTTATATAGTTCGTCAGTTAGTTAGTTAGATTGTCAGTTAGTTAGTTAGTATGCAGTTAGTTAGTAAGTTGTCAGTTAGTTAGTTAGATTGTTAGTTAGTTAGTTAGTTTGCAGTTACCTAGTTAGTATGTCAGTTAGTTAGTTAGTTTGATAGTTATTTAGTTAGAATGCAGTTAGTTTCTTAGTTTGTCAATTACTTAGTTAGTTTGTCAGTTAGTTAGTTAGTTTGCAGTTCGTTAGTTAGTTAGTCAGTTAGTTAGTTAGTTAGTTAGTTAGTTAGTTAGTTAGTTAGTTAGTTAGTTAGTTAGTTAGTTAGTTTGTTAGTTAGTTAGTTAGTTAGTTAGTTAGTTAGTTAGTCAGTTAGTTAGTCAGTTAGTCAGTTAGTTAGTCAGTTAGACAGTTAGTTAGTTAGTTAGTTAGTTAGTTAGTTAGTTAGTTAGTTAGTTAGTTAGTTAGTTAGTTAGTTAGTTAGTTAGTTAGTTAGTTAGTTTGCAGTTAGTTAGTTAGTTTGTCAGTTAGTTACTTAGTCTGCAGCAAATAAGTTAGTTAGTTAGTATGCAGTTAATTAGTTAGTTTGCAGTCAGTTAGTATGTATGTCAGTTAGTTTGTTAGTTTTCAGGTGGTTACTTAGTTTCTCAGTTTGTTAGTTAGTATGCAGTTAGTTAGTTAGTTTGACAGTTAGTTAGTTAGTTTGTCAGTTAGTTAGTTTGACAGTTAGTTAGTTAGTATGCAGTCAGTTAGTTTGTTTGTCAGTTAGTTAGTTAGATTGTCTGTTAGTTAGTTAGTTTGCAGTTAGTTAGTTAGTTTGTCAGTTAGTTAGTTAGTTTGCAGTTAGTTAGTTAGTTTGTCAGTTAGTTAGTTAGTTTGTTTGCAGTTAGTTAGTTAGTTTGTCAGTTAGTTAGTTAGTTTGCATTAAGTTAGTCAGTATGCAGTTCGTTAGCTAGTTTGTCAGATAGTTAGTTAGTTTGACAGTTAGTTAGTTAGTTTGACAGTCAGTTAGTTAGTTTGTCAGTTAGTTAGTTAGTTTGCATTAAGTTAGTTAGCTTGCCGATAGTTAGTTAGTTTGAAAGTTAGTCAGTTAGTATGTCAGTTAGTTAGTTAGTATGTCAGTTAGTTAGTTAGTTTGCAGTTAGTTAGTTAGTTAGTATGCAGCTAGTTAGCTAGTTTGTCAGTTAGTTAGTTAGTTTGTCCGTTAGTTAGTTCCAGTTAGTTAGTTAGTTTGTCAGTTAGTGAGTTAGTATGCAGTCAGTTAGTTAGTCTGCAGTTAGTAAGTTAGTTTGCAGTTAGTTAGTTAGTTTGTCAGTTAGTTAGTTAGTTTGCAGTTGGTTAGTTAGTTTGACAGTTAGTTAGTTAGTCTGCAGCAAATTAGTTAGTTTGTCAGTTAGTTAGTTAGTTTGCATTAAGTTAGTTAGTTTGTCAGTTAGTTAGTTAGTTTGACAGTTAGTTAGTTAGTTTGTCAGTTAGTTAGTTAGTTTGCAGTTAGTTAGTTAGTTAGTTAGTTTGTCAGTTAGTTAGTTAGTTTGAAAGTTAGTTAGATAGTGTGACAGTTAGTTAGTTTGTTTGCAGTTAATTAGTTGGTTTGTCAGTTAGTTAGTTAGTTTGCAGTTAGTTAGTTTGTTAGTTAGTTAGTTTGTTAGTTAGTTTGTCAGTTAGTTAGTTAGTTTGCAGTTAGTTAGTTAGTTTGTCAGTTAGTTAGTTAGTTTGCAGTTAGTTAGTTAGTTTGTCAGTTAGTTAGTTAGTTTGCAGTTAGTTAGTTAGTTTGTCAGTTAGTTAGTTAGTTTGCAGTTAGTTAGTTAGTTTGCAGTTAGTTAGTTAGTTTGTCAGTTAGTTAGTTAGTTTGACAGTTAGTTAATTAGTTTGCAGTTAGTTAGTTAGTATGCAGTTTGTTAGTTAGTTTGTCAGTTAGTTAGTTAGTTTGTCAGTTAGTTAGTTAGTTTGGAATTAGTTAGTTAGTTAGTTTGCAATTAGTTAGTTATTTTGTCAGTTAGTTTGTTTTTTTGTCAGTTAGTTAGTTAGTTTGCAGTTAGTTAGTTAGTTTGTCAGTTAGTTAGTTAGTTTGTCAGTTAGTTAGTTAGTTTGCAGTTAGTTAGTTAGTTTGCAGTTAGTTAGTTAGTTTGCAGTTAGTTAGTTTGTTTGTCAGTTTATCAGTTATTAGTTAAGTTTGCAGTTAGTTAGTTAGTTTGCAGTTAGTTAATTAGTTTGTCAGTTAGTTAGTTAGTTTGACAGTTAGTTAGTTAGTTTGACAGTCAGTTAGTTAGTTTGACAGTTAGTTAGTTAGTATGCAGTTAGTTAGTTAGTTTGTCAGTTAGTTAGTTAGTTTGCAGTAAGTTAGTTAGTTTGCAGTTAGTTAGTTAGTTTGTCAGTTAGTTAGTTAGTTTGACAGTTAGTTAGTTAGTTTGCAGTAGGTTAGTTAGTTTGCTGTAAGTTAGTTAGTTTGCAGTTAGTTAGTTAGTTTGCAGTTAGTTAGTTAGTTTGCTGTTAGTTAGTTGGTTTGCCAGTTAGTTAGTTAGTTTGCAGTTAGTTAGTTAGTTTGTCAGTTAGTTAGTTAGTTTGTCAGTTAGTTAGTTAGTTTGTCAGTTATTTAGTTAGTATGTCAGTTAGTTAGTTAGTTTGTTTGCAGTTAGTCAGATAGTTTGCAGGTAGTTAGTTAGTTTGTCAGTTAGTTAGTTAGTTTGTCAGTTAGTTAGTTAGTTTGACAGTTAGTTAGTTAGTTTGTCAGTTAGTTAGTTAGTTTGTCAGTTAGTTAGTTAGTTTGTCAGTTAGTTAGTTAGTTTGCAGTTAGTTAGTTAGTTTGTCAGTTAGTTAGTTAGTTTGACAGTTAGTTAGTTAGTTTGTCAGTTAGTTAGTTAGTTTGCAGTTAGTTAGTTAGTTTGCAGTTAGTTAGTTAGTTTGTCAGTTAGTTAGTTAGTTTGTCAGTTAGTTAGTTAGTTTGCAGTTAGTTAGTTAGTTTGCAGTTAATTAGTTAGTTTGCAGTTAGTTAGTTAGTTTGTCAGTTAGTTAGTTAGTTTGTCAGTTAGTTAGTTAGTTTGCAATTAGTTAGTTAGTTTGCAGTTAGTTAGTTAGTTTGTCAGTTAGTTAGTTAGTTTGCAGTTAGTTAGTTAGTTTGTCAGTTAGTTAGTTAGTCTGCATTAAGTTAGTTAGCTTGCAGATAGTTAGTTAGTTTGACAGTTAGTTAGTTAGTTTGCAGTTAGTTAGTTAGTTTGTCAGTTAGTTAGTTAGTTTGTCAGTTAGTTAGTTAGTTTGTCAGTTAGTTAGTTAGTTTGCAGTTAGTTAGTTAGTTTGTCAGTTAGTTAGTTAGTTTGCAGTTAGTTAGTTAGTTTGACAGTTAGTTAGTTAGTTTGCAGTTAGTTAGTTAGTTTGTCAGTTAGTTAGTTAGTTTGTCAGTTAGTTAGTTAGTTTGTCAGTTAGTTAGTTAGTCTGCAGCAAATTAGTTAGTTAGTTAGAATGCAGTTAGTTAGTGCATTTCGTCAGTTAGTTAGTTGGTTTGCAGTGAATTAGTTAGTTTGCAGTAGGTAAGTAAGTTTGTGAGTTAGTTACTTAGTTATTTTGTTTGCAGTTAGTTAGTTAGTTTGTTTGCAGTTAGTTAGTTACTTTGTCAGTTGTCAGTTAGTTAGTCTGCAGTTAGTTAGTTAGTTTGTCGGTTAGTTAGTTAGTTTGTCAGTTAGTTAGTTAGTTTGCAGTTAGTTAGTTACTTTGCAGTTACTTAGTATGTCAGTTAGTTAGTTTCTTTGGCAGTTAATTTGTTAGTTTGTCAGTTAGTTAGTTAGTTCGCAGTTAGTTAGTTAGTTCGCAGTTAGTTAGTTAGTTCCCAGTTAGTTAGTTAGTATGTCAGTTAGTTAGTTAGTTTGCAGCAAATTAGATAGTTTGTCAGTTAGTTAGTTAGTTTGCAAGTAGTTAGTTAGTTTGTCAGTTAGTTAATTAGTTTATGAGTTAGTTAGCGAGTTCGCATTAAATCAGTCAGGTTGTCAGTTATTTAGTTAGTTTGCAGTTAGTTAGTTAGTTTGTAAGTTAGATAGTTAGTTTGCAGTTAGTTAGTTAGTTAGTTTGCAGTTAGACAGTTAGTTTGTATGATAGTTACTTAGTTTGCAGTTAGTTAGTTAGAATGTCAGTTAGTTAGTTAGTTTGCAGTTAGTTAGTTTGCCAGTTAGTTAGTTAGTTTGCAGTTATTTAGTTTGTTTGCAGTTAGTTATTTAGTTTGTCAGTTACTTAGTTAGTCTGCAGTTAGTTAGTTAGTTTGTCAGTTAGTTAATTAGTTTGTCAGATAGTGCGTTAGTTTGCAGTTAGTTAGTTAGTTCGTAAGTCAGTTAGTTAGTTTGCTGTTAATTAGTTAGTTTGCAGTCCGTTAGATTGTTTGCAGTTTGTTAGTTAGACTGAAGTTAGTTAGATTGTTGTCAGTTATTTAGTTAGTTTGTCAGTTAGTTACTTACTTTGCAGTTAGTTAGTTAGTTAGTTAGTTAGTTTGCAGTTAGCTAGTTAGTTTTGTCAGTTAGTTAGTTAGTTTGTCAGTTAGTTAGTTACTTTGTCAGTAATTTAGTTAGTTTGCATTTAGTTAGTTAGTTTGCAGTTAGTTAGTTTGTCAGTTAGTTAGTTAGTTTGTCAGTTAGTTAGTTAGTTTGTCTGTTAGTTAGTTAATTTGCAGTTAATTAGTTAGTTTGTCAGTTAGTTAGTTAGTTTGTAGTTAGTTAGTTAGTTTGTCAGTTAGTTTGTTAGTTTGACAGTTAGTTAGTTAGTTTGTCAGTTAGTTAGTTAGTTTGCAGTTAGTTAGTTAGCTTACAGTTAGTTAGTTAGTTTGTCAGTTAGTTAGTTAGTTTGCAGTTAGTTAGTTAGTTTGTCAGTTAGTTACCTAGATTGTCAGTTAGTTAGTTAGTTTGTCCGTTAGTTAGATAGTTTGCAATAGTTAATTTCACAGTTTGTTAGTTAGTTTGACAGTTAGTTAGTTAGTTTGCCTTAATTAATTTGTCAGATAGTTAGTTAGTTTCCATTAAATTACTTAGTTTGACAGTTAGTTAGTTAGTTTGCAGTTAGTTAGTTAGCTTGTAGTAAATTAGTTAGTTTGCAGATAGTTAGTTAGTTTGTCAGTTAGATAGTTAATATGCAGTTAGATAGTTACTTTGTCAGTTAGTTAGTTAGTTAGTTTACAGTTAAGTAGTTAGTTTACAGCAAATTAATTAGTTTGTCAGTTAGTTAGTTAGTTTGCAGTTAGTTAGTTAGTTTGTAAGTTAGTTAGTTAGTTTGCAGTTAGTTAGTTAGTTTGCGAGTTAATTAGTTAGTTTGTCAGTTAGTTAGTTAGTTTGTCAGTTAGTTAGTTTATTTGTCAGTTAGTTAGTTAGTTTGCAGATAGTAAGTCAGATTGTCGGTGTTAGTTAGTTTGTCAGTTTGTTAGTTAGTTTTACAGTTAGTTAGTTAGTATGCACTTTGTTAGTTAGTTTGCAGTTAGTTAGTTAGTTTGTAGTTCGTTATTTAGTTTGACAGTTAGTTAGTTTGTTTGCAGTTAGTTAGTTAGTTAGCTTGCAGTTAGTTAGTTAGTTTCAAGTTAGTTAGTTAGTGTCCAGATAGTTAGTTAGTTTGTCAGTTAGTTAGTTAGTGTCCAGATAGTTAGTTAGTTTGCAGTTAGTTAGTTAGTTTGAAGTTAGTTAGTTAGTTTGTCAGTTAGTTAGTTAGTTAGTTAGTTTGCAGTTAGTTAGTTAGTTAGTTTGCAGGTAGTTTGTTAGTTTGTGAGTTAGTTTGTTAGTTTGCAGTTAGTTAGTTAGTTTGTCAGTTAGTTAGTTAGTTTGCAGTTTGTTAGTTAGATTGCCAGTTAGTTAGTTAGTTTGACAGTTAGTTTGTTGGTATACAGTTAGTTAGCTAGTTTGCAGTTAGTTAGTTAGTTTGACAGTTAGTTAGTCAGTTTGCAGTTGGTTAGTTAGTTTGTCAACTAGTTAGTTAGTCTGCAGCAAGTTAATTAGTTTGTCAGTTAGTTAGTTAGTTTACAGGTAAGTAGTTAGTTGACAGCAAATTAATTAGTTTGTCAGTTCGTTAGTTATTTTGCAGCAAATTAGTTAGCTTGTCAGTTAGTTAGATAGTTTGCAGTTAGTTAGTTTGTTTGCCAGTTAGTTAGTTACGTTGCATTAAATCAGTCAGGTTGTCAGTAAGTTAGATAGTCTGCAGTTAGTTAGTTAGTTTACGGTTAGTTTGTTAGTTTGTCAGTTAGTTAGTTAGATTGCAGTTAGTTAGTTACTTTCCAGTTAGTAAGTTAGTATGTCAGTTAGTTAGTTTCTTTGGCAGTTAGTTAGTTAGTTTGACAGTCAGTTAGGTAGTATCCAGTTAGTTAGTTTGTTTGTCAGTTAGATTGTTTGTTTGCAGTTAGTTAGTTAGTTTGCCAGTTAGTTAGTTAGATTTCAGCAAATTAGTTAGTTTGTCAGTTGGTTAGTTAGTTTGCAAGTAGTTAGTTAGTTTGACAGTTAGTTAGTTAGTTTATGAGTTAGTTAGTGAGTTTGCATTAAATCAGTCAGGTTGTCAGTTAGTCAGTTAGTTTGCAGTTAGTTTGTTAGTTTGTCAGTTAGTTAGTTAGTATGCAGTTAGTTAGTTTGCAGTTAGTATGTTAGTTTGTCAATTAGTTAGTTAGTTTGACAGTTAGTTAGTTAGTATGCAGTTAGTTATTTAGTTTGTTAGTTAGATAGTAAGTTTTTTCAGTTAGTTAGTTAGTTTGTAGTGAATTAGTTAATTTGTCAGTTAGTTAGTTAGTCTGCAGTTAGTTAGATTGCAGTTATTTTGTTAGTTTGTCAGTTAGTTAGTTAGTATGCAGTTAGTTAGTTAGTTTGTCAGTTAGTTAGTTACTTTGTCAATTAGTTAGTTAGATTGTCAGTTAGTTAGTTAGTTTATCAGTTAGCTAATTAGTCTGCAGTTTGTTAGTTTGTAGTTAGTTTGTTAGTATGCAGTTAGTTAGTTAGTTCGTTAGTTAGTTTGTTAGATTGTCAGTTAGTTAGTTAGTCTGCAGCAAACAAGTTAGTTTGTCAGTTAGTTAGTTAGTCTGCAGCAAACAAGTTAGTTTGTCAGTTAGTTAGTCAGTTTGTCAGTTAGTTAGTGAGTTTGTCAGTTAGTTAGTGAGTTTGCATGAAATTAGTTAGTTTGTCAGTGAGTTAGTTAGGTTGCAGTTACATAGTTTCTTTGTCAGTTACTTAGTTAGTTTGACAGTTCGTTAGTACGTATGCACTTAGTTAGATAGTTTGTGAGTTAGTTAGTTAGTATGGCAGTTAGTTAGTTAGTTTGCAGTTAGTTAGTTACATTGTCAGTTAGTTAGTTAGTTTGTCAGTTAGTTAGTTCGTTTGTCAGTTAGTTAGTTAGTCTGCAGCAAACTAGTTAATTTCACGGTTTGTTAGTTAGTTTACAGTTAAGTAGTTAGTTTACAGGAAATTAATTAATTTGTCAGTTCGTTAGTTAGTTTGCAGCAAATTACTTAGTTTGACAGTTAGTTCGTTAGTTTGCAGTTAGATAGGTGAGTTTGACAGTTAGTTAGTCAGTTTGCAGTTGGTTAGTTAGTTTGTCAATTAGTTAGTTAGTCTGCAGCAAATTAATTAGTTTGTCAGTTAGTTAGTTAGTTTACAGTTAAGTAGTTAGTTTACAGCAAATTAATTAGTTTGTCAGTTCGTTAGTTAGTTTGCAGCAAATTAGTTAATTTGTCGCAAACTATTTAGTTTGCCAGTTTGATCGTTAGTCTGGAGTTTGTTGGTTTGTTTGTCAGCTAGTTAGTTAGATTGTCAGTTAGTTAGTTTATTTGTCTATTAGTTAGTTTGTTTGCAGATAGTAAGTCAGATTGTCGGTCCGTTAGTTAGATTGCAGCAAATTAGTTAGTTTGTCAGTTAGTTAGTTAGATTGCAGTTAGTTAGTTAGTTTGACAGCTAGTTAGTTAGTTTGTCAGTTAGATCGTTTGTTTGCAGTTATTTAGTTAGTTTGTCAGTTAGTTAGTTAGTTTGCAGCAAATTAGTTAGTTAGTTTGCAATTAGTTAGATAGTTTGCAGTTAGTTAGTTAGTTTGCAGTTTGTTAGTTAGTTTGTCAGTTAGTTTGTTTGTTTGCAGATAGTTAGTTAGTTTGTCAGTTAGTTAGTTAGTCTGCAGCAAATTAGTTAGTTTGTCAGTTAGTTAGTTAGTTTGAAAGTAAGTTAGTTAGATTGTCTGTTAGTTAGTTAGTTTGTCAGTTAATTAGTTACTATCTCAGTTAGTTAGTTAGTTTGTCAGTTTGTTAGTTAGTTTGTCAGTTAGTTAGTTAGTCTGCAGCAAACTAGTTAGTTTGTCAGTTAGTTAGTTAGTTTGGCAGTTAGTTAGTTAGTTTGCCAGTTAGTTAGTTAGTCTGCAGCAGACTAGATAGTTTGTCAGTTAGTTAGTTAGTTTGTCAGTTAGTTAGTTAGTTTGACAGTTAGTTAGTTTGTCTGCAGCAAACTAGTTAGTTTGTCAGCTAGTAAGTTAGTTTGCAGTTAGTTAGTTAATTTGCAGTTATTTAGTTAATTTGTCAGTCAGGTAGTTAGTTTGACAGTTAGTTAGTTTGTCTGCAGCAAACTAGTTAGTTTGTCAGCTAGTAAGTTAGTTTGCAGTTAGTTAGTTAATTTGCAGTTATTTAGTTAATTTGTCAGTCAGGTAGTTAGTTTGACAGTTAGTTAGTTAGTCTGTCAGTTAGTTAGTTACATTGTCTGTTAGTTAGTTAGTTTCTCAGTTAGTTAGTTAGTTTGTCAGTTAGTTAGTTAGTTTGTCAGTTAGTTGGTTAGTTTGTCAGTTAGTTAGTTAGTCTGCTGCAAACTAGTTAGTTTGTCAGTTAGTTAGTTAGTCTGCTGCAAACTAGTTAGTTTGTCAGTTAGTTAGTTAGTTTGACAGTTAGTTTGTTAGTTTGCCGTTATTTAGTTAGTTTGTCAGTTAGTTAGTTAGTTTGTCAGTTAGTTAGTTTGATTTTCTGTTAGTTACTTAGTTAGTTTGCAGTTAGTTAGTTAGTTTGTCAGTTAGTTAGTTAGTCTGCAGCAAACTAGTTAGTTTGTCAGTTAGTTAGTTAGTTTGACAGTTAGTTAGTTAGTCTGCAGCAAACTAGTTAGTTTGTCAGTTAGTTAGTTAGTTTGCAGTTAGTTAGTTGATTTGCAGTTATTTAGTTAATTTGTCAGTCAGTTAGTTAGTTTGACAGTTAGTTAGTTAGTCTGCGGCAAACTAGTTAGTTTGTCAGTTAGTTAGTTAGTTTGACAGTTAGTTTGTTAGTTTCCCGTTAGTTTATTAGTTTATCAGTTAGTTAGTTAGTTTGACAGTTAGATTGTTAGTATGCAGTTAATTAGTTAGTTTGTCAGTTAGTTAGTTAGATTGTCTGTTAGCTAGTTAGTTTGTCAATTAGTTAGTTAGATTGTCTGTTAGCTAGTTAGTTTGTTAGTTAGTTAGATAGTTGTCAGCTAGTTAGTTAGTTTCTCAGTTAGTTAGTTAGTCTGTCAGTTAGTTGGTTAGTTTGTCAGTTAGTTAGTTAGTCTGCAGCAAACTAGATAGTTTGTCAGTTAGTTTGTTAGTTTGTCAGTTAGTTAGTTAGTCTGCAGGAAACTAGTTAGCTTGACAGTTAGTTAGTTAGTTTGCAGATAGTTCGTTAGATTGTCAGATAGGTCGTTAGTGTGCATTTGGATAGTTAGTTTGTCAGTTAGTTAATTAGCTTGCAGTTAGTTAGTTAGTTTGCAGTTAGTTAGTTTGTTTGTCAGTTAGTTAGTTTGTTTGACAGTTAGTTACTTTGTTTCCAGTCAATTAGTTAGTTTGCATCGAATTAGTTAGTTTGTCAGTTAGTTGGTTAGTTTGCAGTTAGTTAGTTAGTTTGTCTCTTAGTTAGTTTTTTTTCAGTTAGTTAGTTAGTTTGCGTTGAATTAGTTGGTTTGTCAGTTAGTTAGTTAGTTTGCAGTTAGTTAGTTAGTTTGTCAGTTAGTCAGTTTGTTTGCAGATAGTTACTTAGTTTGACAGTCAGTTAGTTACATTGCATTAAATCAGTCAGGTTGTCAGTAAGTTAGATAGTCTGCAGTTAGTTAGTTAGTTTACAGTTAGATTGTTAGTTTGTCAGTTAGTTAGTTAGTTTCCAGTTAGTTAGGTAGTATGTCAGTTAGTTAGTTAGTTTGGCAGTTAGTTAGTTAGTTTTAGCAGTTAGTTAGTTAGTTTGACAGTTTGTTAGGTAGTATGCAGTTAGTTCGTTTGTTTGTCAGTTAGATTGTTTGATTGCAGTTAGTTAGTTAGTTTGCCAGTTAGTTAGTTAGTTTGCAGCAAATTAGTTAGTTTGTCAGTCGGTTCGTTAGTTTGCAAGTAGTTAGTTAGTTTGGCAGTTAGCTAGTTAGTGAGTTTGCATTAAATCAGTCAGGTTGTCAGTTAGTTAGTTAGTTTACATTTAGAGTGTTAGTTTGTCAGTTAGTTAGTTAGTCTGCAGTTAGTTAGTTTGCAGTTAGTTTGTTAGTTTGTCAGTTAGTTAGTTAGGTTGACAGTTAGTCAGTTACTATGCAGTTGGTTAGTTAGTTTGTCAGTTAGATAGTTAGTTTGTCAGCTGCTTTGTTAGTTTGCAGCAATAGTTAGTTAGTTTGTCACTAAAATAGTTAGTTAATCTTGTCAGCAAATTAGTTAGCTTGTCTGTTAGTTAGTTAGTTGTCAGTTAGTTAGTTACTATTGTTAGTTAGTTAGTTTAGTCCGGTAGTTATCTGTCAGTTAGTTATTCAGTTAGTTAGTTTGTCAGTTAGTTAGTCAGTTTGCCAGTTAGTTAGTTAGTTTGCATTTTGTTAGTTAGATTGCCAGTTAGTTAGTTAGTTTGACAGTTAGTTAGTTGGTATACAGTTAGTTAGCTAGTTTGCAGTTATTTAGTTAGTTTGTCAATTAGTTAGTTAGATTGTCAGTTAGTTAGTTAGTTTGCAGTTAGTTAGTCAGTTTGTAGATAGTTAGTTAGTGAGGCAGTTAGTTAGTTAGTTTGTCAGTTAGTTAGTTAGTTTGCAGACAGTTAGTTAGATTGCCAGTTAGTTAGTTAGTTTGACAGTTATTCGTTAGTTTGCAGTTAGTTAGTTAGTTTGACAGTTAGTTAGTCAGTTTGCAGTTGGTTAGTTAGTTTGTCAACTAGTTAGTTAGTCTGCAGCAAGTTAATTAGTTTGCCAGTTAGTTAGTTAGTTTGCAGTTAGTTAGTTACATTGTCAGTTAGTTAGTTAGTTTGTCAGTTAGTTAGTTCGTTCGTCAGTTAGTTAGTTAGTCTGCAGCAAACTAGTTAACTTGTCAGTTTGTTAGTTAGTTTACAGTTAAGTAGTTAGTTTACTGCAAATTAATTAGTTTGTCAGTTCGTTAGTTACTTTGCAGCAAATTAGTTAGTTTGCAGCAAACTATTTAGTTTGCCAGTTTGTTCGTTAGTTTTTAGTTTGTTTGTTAGATTGTCAGTTAGTTAGTTTGTTTGTCTATTACTTACGTAGATTGCAGCAAATTAGTTAGTTTGTCAGTTAGTTAGTTAGTTTGTAGTCAGTTAGTTAGTTTGCAGTTAGTTTGTTAGTTTGTAGTTAGTTAGTTAGTTTGTCTGTCAGTTAGTTAGTTTGTTTGCAGTTAATTAGTTAGTTTTGTAGCAAACTATTTAGTTTGCCAGTTTGTTCGTTAGTTTGCAGTTAGTTAGTTAGTTTGTTAGTTAGGTAGTTAGTTTGCAGTTAGTTAGTAAATATGCAGTTAGTTAGTTTGTTTGTCAGTTAGTTAGTGAGTTTGTCAGTTAGTTAGTTTGTTTTGTCAGCTAGTTAGTGGGTTTGTCAGTTAGTTAGTTAGTTTGGAGTTAGTTAGTAAGTTTGTCAGTTAGTTAGATAGATTAACAGTTAGTTAGTTAGTATGCACTTAGTTAGTTTGTCAGTTAGTTAGTTAGTTTGTCAGTTAGTTAGTTAGATTGTCAGTTAGTTAGTTAGTTTGTCAGTTAGTTAGTTCGTTTGTCAGTTAGTTAGTTAGTTTGCAATTAGTTAGTTAGTTTGCAGTTAGTTTGTTAGTATGTCAGCTAGTTAGTTAGTCTGCAGTTAGTTAGTTAGTTTGCAGTTAGTTTGTTAGTTTGTCAGTTAGTTAGTTAGTCTGCAGCAAACTAGTTAGTTTGTCAGTTGGTTAGTTAGTTTGCAGATAGATCGCTAGAGTGTCTGATAGGTAGTTAGTGTGCATTTGGTTAGTTAGTTTGTCAGTTAGTTAATTAGTTTACAGTTAGTTAGTTAGTTTGCAGTTAGTTAGTTAGTTTACAGTTAGTTTGTTAGTTTGTCAGTTAGTTAGTTAGTTTGCAGTTAGTTAGTTAGTTTCCTGTTAGTTAGTTAGTTTGCATCGAATTAGTTAGTTTGTCAGTTAGTTGGTTAGTTTGCAGTTAGTTAGTTAGTTTGTCTCTTAATTAGTTTTTTTCAGTTAGTTAGTTAGTCTGCAGTGAATTAGTTAGTTTGCCAGTTAGTTAGTTAGTTTGCAGTTAGTTAGTTAGTTTGTCAGTTAGTTAGTTTGTTTGCAGACAGTTACTTAGTTTGACTGTCAGTTAGTTACATTACATTAAATCAGTCAGGTTGTCAGTAAGTTTGATAGTCTGCAGTTAGTTAGTTAGTTTACAGTTAGTTTGTTAGTTTGTCAGTTAGTTAGTTAGTTTGCAGTTTAGTTAGTTAGTTTCCAGTTAGTTAGATAGTCTGCAGTTAATTAGTTAGTTTACAGTTAGTTTGTTAGTTTGTCAGTTAGTTAGTTAGTTTGCAGTTAGTTAGTTAGTTTCAGTTAGTTAGTTTGTTTGCAGACAGTTACTTAGTTTGACTGTCAGTTAGTTACATTACATTAAATCAGTCAGGTTGTCAGTAAGTTTGATAGTCTGCAGTTAGTTAGTTAGTTTACAGTTAGTTTGTTAGTTTGTCAGTTAGTTAGTTAGTTTGCAGTTTAGTTAGTTAGTTTCCAGTTAGTTAGATAGTCTGCAGTTAATTAGTTAGTTTACAGTTAGTTTGTTAGTTTGTCAGTTAGTTAGTTAGTTTGCAGTTAGTTAGTTAGTTTCCAGTTAGTTAGTTAGTATGTCAGTTAGTTAGTTAGTTTGGCAGTTAGTTAGTTAGTTTTGTTAATGTCAATGAAACACCCACGTTGTATTATTTTATAATATATATATTTTTGGATACAGCCTAGTCTCGACACACGTGTTCCCTTTTCATTCACTCGTTCCTTCCACCACGCGGCTCCCCAACTCACCCATAGATGTCTCTCATTAATCCAAGTCTACATATCCAACACGCTTCCTTAGACTTGTATTATGCGTTTCCTTAATTTTCTTAATGTCTACTATATAATGCCTAACATACTTCTAAATTTAACAAATTTAATTTTACCTAACGACTTTGTGAGTAAGTCCGCTGCATTTTCCTCTGTATCTACCTTTATGATGTCGATAGTTTTGTTCATATAACTCTCGTTTACAAAATGAAAATGTACCTCTATGTATTTGGATTTCTTTGTCAAGTTACCGTTTTTCGCAATTATTATCGCACTAGAATTGTCTTCATATATTTTGATGGGAGTCCCTAAATCTATTTTGAATGTTTTTAAGATTCCTTTTATGGTTTTCACCTCTGTTACGGCTTCGGATAATGCAATGTATTCTGCGAAGGTTGAAGACTTTGCTACCGACTTCTGTTTATGTGATCTCCAAAATATCACATTTCCATACACACGTATAATAAATCCTGACGTTGACTTTCGATCCACATTATCTCCTGCCCAATCCGCATCAACGTAACAATCAATAACCTCAGCATTACAATCTTGTTTATATACTAATTTTAAATCTTTTGTTTTAAATAGATACTTCAATACTCTTAACGCGTATTTAAAATGTGTCTGATCAAAGCAATTTTGAAATCTGCTCAGGTAACTAACACTAAACGCTATATCCGGTCTCGTGCCGGATCCAATATATAACAGAGCACCTATAAGATTACGATACATTATATTAGTATTTATTTCTTTAGCTCGCTCTAACTTTAAATTGGTTTCCATCGGCGTGTTATATAATTTGGCTTTCTCAATTCCGTACCTGTTCGCTAAAGATTTTATATAATTCTCTTGACTTAGAGTCATTACCTTTTTGTCTAAATAATTATAATCGATATCTATTCCTATATAGTTCGTAACCATGCCCAGATCCTTCATTCTAAATTTACTTGCTAATCTAGTTTTGATATCACAAATCGTTTTCCTATCTTTGGCACAAATGAGTAAATCGTCAACATACAATAACACATAGACCTGTATATCATTATTCGCTTTGGTGTAAATACAATAGTCATATTCATTTCGCTTGAAACCCAGACTTCTAATATAATCATCAAAGCATTCATACCAGGCTCGTGGGCTACCTTTTAGGCCATATAAAGCTTTATACAATCTATACACCTTTTCACTGTTCTTTTGAAAACCTAACGGTTGCTTTACATACACCTCCGAGGTAATCTTGCCATTCAAAAACGCAGCTTCAACATCCATTTGTTCCACTCTCAAGCCATTGTAACAACAGTAGGATAGCAGTAGTTTTAGTGTCTGCATCTTAGTTACAGGAGAATAGATGTTTTCAAGTTCCTCCTCCTGTTGGAACCCTTTGACTACCAGTCTCGCCTTGTAGAGTCCGCCTGATTTCCTTGCATAAACCCATTTAACGTCTAATGCTTTCTTGTCGGGTGCATATACCAATTCCCATGTTCCATTCTTTTCTATGTTCTCCATCTCCTTTTCCATTGCTCTTTTCCAATCCTCTGCTTCATTGCAGTTTATCGCTTCCTGAAACATACTAGGTACACTTAGATCAGTATAGTTTGCGAAAATGTATGGATCCCCAAATCTCTCAGGAGGGTAGCGGTTCCTCTGTGATCTCCTTAACGTTGATTCTTCATCCTTGAATGTGGGTTTTATTATCTCTTGTGGTTCATGTTCCTTTTCCGTTTCGTTTGATCCATCCGAGTCTTCTGCTTGCTCTCTTATATCTTCTGTATCTTGCTTTGCTTCTTTTCCTATACCTGTGCATGTTACATCCTCTTCTACTACATCCACGTGTCTGGCCACAATTACTTTATCATCAATTAGGATTCTATAACCGACTTCAGTGTACCCCAATAAAATGCCTAGTTTGGCTTTCTTATCCCACTTCGAGGTTCTTCTGGCCTCTGGTATTCGTACAAAAATTTTACTTCCATACAGGCGTAAGTTTTTAACTGATGGTTTCATTTTAAATACTATTTCGTAAGGAGTTTTCGTTATCGTCGTGTTGGCCAGTGTTCGATTTTTTCAAATATGCTGCAGTTTTGATGCATTCAGGCCAATACTTTCTACTAACCTTAGCTTCACTCAATAGGCACCTTGCCGTGTCCATAATCGAGCGGTTAAATCTCTCAGCTGTCCCATTCAGCTCGTGTACATATGGTGGACAGGGATTAATACATATTCCCTTTTCTCTGGCAAAACGAATGATCCGTGAATTCATGTACTCTTTACCATTGTCGCATCTTAAGTACTTTATCCTCTTTCCGGTTAGGTTTTCCATTTGGTTTACATATTCCACAAAACAGTCATATACCTGATCCTTGGACTGGATACAATATACTTTCCCTAACTTACTGAAATCATCAATAAACGATGTTACGAGCCAGGGCCGTGCAGCACGCGTGGCCTGCGAGTGCAAAAGAGAGTATGGAATATGGTATCAATGTGTTAGTGATGTGCACGGACGAACCCGATGCAAGATCGGGGAGCCGCTAGGATAGTTGATAACGAGGACGAACCTGATGCGAAATCAGGGAGCCTCTAGGATGGAGTCACTTACGGACGAACCTGGTGCGAAACCAGGGAGCCGTAGGAGGGTGTAATGTCGTGAACGAACCCGATGCGTAATCGGGGAGTCACTAGGATGGTTAATAACGACGCAGACGAACCCAATGCGAAATTGGGGAGCTGCTAGGAGGTTGGAAGAAACGCAGACGAACTCGATGCGTAATCGAGGAGCTGCTGGGAGGTTGGATAAATCACAGACGAACCTGATGCGTAATCAGGGAGCTGTAGGATGCGGACGAACCTGGTGCGTAAGCAGGAGCCGCTAGGATGGTATTAGATTGCGTGGACGAACTCAATGCGTAATCGAGGAGCCACTAGGTTGTAAGAATTTGTATTTGGATTAAGGAGATGTTAATTGACCTCGTAACTTCAATTATTAGATATAATATAACCCGAGCGGTAAGGTTATATTATTGTGGGAACGTTTAACTAACAATAATCGCTTTATATAATGATGGGTTAAAGAAGATAAGTAACTCTGATTTAATAATGAAACTAGATATATTCTTAACAAACAAATAAGATACACGTGTCTTGTGTCAGTTATGTCGCGTTGTAAGAATGATTATAATTACCTAAAAATGATTTTTGCACGGTGTTGACGCACTGGCGATGCGGGGGTAAGTCGGTTGACAATAGAGGCCGTAATAGAATTTATACCGGTTCACGGATTCTATATGGTTTAAAATTGATACAAAAGGGTACTGTAGCCCGATCTCACGAAATGCAACTGACTGTCAGAACCGTGGACAGCGTAACGAGACGTGATGTTGACTCTAAACGTAACTGTACGATTCTGAGCCCCCTCGTAAGGACACGACGGGGTTTATATACCCAACAATCTGTGGGGGAGGATTCGGATGCACGTTAGACGTTACCATATTTGGTAATCTCCGAACTTCGTTAGTCACCGAGCAGCTGCATTTCGTGGGAACTGACTCTACATTCCAAAGGGTAGATAAGTAGCAGGGCGTTTTGATAATGCACGCAAGTGGTATGGAAAAATTGGGGAACGAAACGTTCGGCATACGTAACAACGATATGAAATATTTTTCCCCACAGTTCCCAATTGTAGTATGAGGACCATTTAGATCAGTATGTATTATATCTAGAATATCTTTGGCTTTCCTCCTATTATTCTGAAATGGTACATTACACATTTTATTTTCTATACATATGGCACATTTTAGATACTCTGATCCCAATTCAGTAGGGAGTCCACTCAATAACTCGTTTTTGCTCAGTATATTTAAATAATTAAAGTTTATATGTCCAAGAATTCTATGCCACTTCTCCTTCCGTAGAAACATTCTCTTTCTATTATCACTGATTGTGTTAGTGTAGGCCTCACTACTATTATTGTTGACTATCTTACATCTCATCTTATATAAATTTCACTCCTTAAAGGCTATTGCTATTAACTTGTTCTCTTGATTATATATTCTAGAGGTATTTTCTTTTGACACAATTTTATTCTTTCCTGTAATCTTTGAGTAACTCAATAAATTTACGTGCATCTCTTTCACAAAAAATACGTTTGGAATTGTTACCTCTGACCTTTCATTTTTACTTGGAACAGAGCTGTTATTCGTTTTTTCCAATTTTTATAGTCCGCTCCATCGAAAATGGGTATAATTATATCATCGCACTTCATATGGGCCATCTCGAATTCTTTTTTTTTTTATTACCGTTCTAACCTCTTATGTATATCTTCTCGAGATTTCTAGAACCTTTCACTGTTCTAACCTAAAAAAAACCGTCCCTTAACTCTTTGTTATTTTTCTTTCCTTTTTACGAACTTCGTGCACAAACTTATGAACCACGTTCTGCTACCATGTTAATGTCAATGAAACACCCACGTTGTATTATTTTATAATATATATATTTTTGAATACAGCCTAGTCTCGACACACGTGTTCCCTTTTTCATTCACTCGTTCCTTCCACCACGCGGCTCCCCAACTCACCCATAGATGTCTCTCATTAATGCAAGTCTACATATCCAACAAGTTTGACAGTCAGTTAGGTAGTATACAGTTAGTTAGTTTGTTTGTCAGTTAGTTAGTTAGTTTGACAGTTAGTTAGTTAGTATGCAGTTAGTTACTTAGTTCGTTAGTTAGTTTGTTAGATTGTCAGTTAGTTAGTTAGTCTGCAGCAAACAAGTTAGTTTGTCAGTTAGCTAGTCAGTTTGTCAGTTAGTTAGTTAGTTTGGAGTTAGTTAGTTAGATTGTCAGTTAGTTAGTTAGTCTGCAGCAAACAAGTTAGTTTGTCAGTTAGTTAGTCAGTTTGTCAGTTAGTTAGTTAGTTTGCAGTTAGTTAGTTAGTTTGCCAGTTAGTTAGTTCGTTTGACAGTTAGTTAGTTAGTATGCAGCAAACTAGATAGTTTGCCAGTAAGTTCGTTAGATTGCAGTTATTTAGTTAGTTTGTCAGTTAGTTAGTTAGTTTGCCAGTTAGTTAGCTAGTATGTCAGATGGTTAGTTAGTTTGTCAGTTAGTTAGTTAGATTGTCTGGTAGTTAGTTAGTATGCAGTTAGTTAGTTAGTTTGTCAGTTAGTTAGATTGACTGTCTGCTAGTTAGTTAGTTTCTCAGTTAGTTAGTTAGTCTCTCAGTTAGTTAGTTAGTTTGTCAGTTAGTTAGCTAGATATTCTGTTAGTTATTTACTTTGTCAGTTAGTTAGTTAGTCTGCAGCAATCTAGTTAGTTTGTCCGATTGATAGTGAGTTTGCAGTTAGTTGGTTAATTTGCTGTTATTTAGTTAGTTTGTCAGTTAGTTAGTTAGTTCGACAGTTAGTTAGTTAGTTTGCAGTTAGTTAGTTAGTTTGTCAGTTAGTTAGTTAGACTGTCTGTTAGTTAGTTAGTCTCTCAGTTAGTTAGTTAGTTTGTCAGTTAGTTAGTATGTTTGCAGTTAGTTAGTAAGTCTGCAGCAATGTAGTTACTTTGTCAGTATGTTAGTTAGTTTGCAGTTTGTTAGTTAATTTGCAGTTACTTAGTTAGTTTGTCAGTTAGTTAGTTAGTTTGACAGTTAGTTAGTTAGTATGCAGTTAGTTAGTTTGTCAGTTAGTTAATTAGTTTGCAGTTAGCTAGTTAGCTTGTCAGTTCGTTAGTTAGTTTGTAGCAAATTAGTTAGTTTGCAGCTAGATAGTTAGTTTGACAGTTAGTTAGTTTGTTTGCAGTTAATCAGTTAGTTTGTAACAAACTACTTAGTTTGCCAGTTTGTTCGTAAGTTTGCAGTTAGTTAGTTAGTTTGTCAGTTAGTTAGTTAGTTTTCAGTTAGTTATTAAGTTTGCAGTTAGTTAGTTAGTTAGATTGACAGTTAGTTAGTTAGTATGCACTTAGTTAGATTCTCAGTTAATTAGTTACTTTGTCAATTAGTTAGTTAGATTGTCAATTAGTTAGTTAGTTTGTCAGTTAGTTAGTTCCTTTGTCAGTTAGTTAGTTAGTCTGCAGTTAGTTAGTTAGTTTGCAGTTAGTTTGTTAGTTTGTCAGTTAGTTAGTTAGTCTGCAGGAAACTAGTTAGCTTGTCAGTTAGTTAGTCAGTTTGCAGATAGTTCGTTAGATTGTCTGATAGGTAGTTAGTGTGCATTTGGTTAGTTAGTTTGTCTGTTAGTTAACTAGTTTGCAGTTAGTTAGTTAGTTTGCAGTTAGTTAGTTTGTTTGTCAGTTAGTTAGTTTGTTTGACAGTTAGTTACTTTTTTTCCAGTCAATTAGTAAGTTTGCATCGAATTAGTTAGTTTGTCAGTTAGTTGGTTAGTTTGCAGTTAGTTAGTTAGTTTGTCTCTTAGTTAGTTTCTTCAGTTAGTTAGTTAGTTTGCAGTGAATTAGTTAATTTGTCAGTTAGTTAGTTAGTCTGCAGTTAGTTAGATTGCAGTTATTTTGTTAGTTTGTCAGTTAGTTAGGTTGACAGTTAGTTAGTTAGTATGCAGTTAGTTAGTTAGTTTGTCAGTTAGTTAGTTACTTTGTGAATTAGTTAGTTAGATTGTCTGTTAGTTAGTTAGTTTGTCAGTTAATTAGTTACTATCTCAGTTAGTTAGTTAGTTTGTCAGTTTGTTAGTTAGTTTGTCAGTTAGTTAGTTAGTCTACAGCAAACTAGTTAGTTTGTCAGTTAGTTAGTTAGTTTGCAGTTAGTTAGTTAGTTTGTCACTTAGTTAGTTAGTTTGTCAGTTAGTTAGTAAGTATGCAGTTAGTTAGTTAGTTTGTCAGTTAGATAGATAGTCTGCAGCAAACTAGTTAGTTTGTCAGTTAGTTAGTTAGTTTGACAGTTAGTTAGTTCGTCTGCAGCAAACTAGTTATTTTGTCAGTTAGTTAGTTAGTTTGCAGTTAGTTAGTTAATTTGCAGTTATTTAGTTAATTTGTCAGTCAGTTAGTTAGTTAGTATGCAGTTAATTAGTTTGTTTGTCAGTTAGTTAGTTAGATTGTCTGTTAGTTAGTTAGTTTCTCAGTTAGTTAGTTAGTTTGTCAGTTAGTTGGTTAGTTTTGCAGTTAGTTAGTTAGTCTGCAGCAAACTAGTCAGTTTGTCAGTTAGTTAGTTAGTTTGACAGTTAGTTAGTTGGTCTGCAGCAAACTAGTTAGTTTGTAAGTTAGTTAGTTTGCAGTTATTTACTTAGTTTGCAGTTAGTTAGTTAGATTGTCAGTCAGTTAGTTAGTTTGAGAGTTACTTAGCTAGTATGCAGTTAGTTAGTAAGTTTGTCAGTTAGTTAGTTAGATATTCTATTCGTTAGTTAGTTTGTCATTTAATTAGTTAGTTTGTCTATTAGTTATTTAGTCTGCAGCAAACTATTGAGATTGTCAGTTAGTTAGTTAGTTTGCAGTTATTTACTTAGTTTGCAGTTAGTTAGTTAGATTGTCAGTCAGTTAGTTAGTTTGACAGTTACTTAGCTAGTATGCAGTTAGTTAGTAAGTTTGTCAGTTAGTTAGTTAGTTTGTCAGATAGTTAGTTAGTCTGCAGCAAACTAGTTAGTTTGTCAGTTAGTTAGTTAGTTTGCAGATAGTTCGATAGATTGTCAGATAGGTAGATAGTATGCATTTGGTTAGTTAGTTTGTCAGTTAGTTAATTAGTTCGCAGTTAGTTAGTTAGTTTGCAGTTAGTTAGTTTGTTTGTCAGTTAGTTAGTTTGTTTGACAGTTAGTTTCTTTGTTTCCAGTTAATTAGTTAGTTTGCATCGAATTAGTTAGTTTGTCAGTAAGTTAGATAGTCTGCAGTTAGTTAGTTAGTTTACGGTTAGTTTGTTAGTTTGTCAGTTAGTTAGTTGGTTTGCAGTTAGTTAGTTAGTTTCCAGCTAGTAAGTTAGTATGTCAGTTAGTTAGTTAGTTTGGCAGTTAGTTAGTTAGCTTGACAGTCAGTTAGGTAGTATCCAGTTAGTTAGTTTGTTTGTCAGTTAGATTGTTTGTTTGCAGTTAGTTAGTTAGTTTGCCAGTTAGTTAGTTAGTTTTCAGCAAACTAGTTAGTTTGTCAGTTGGTTAGTTAGTTTGCAAGTAGTTAGTTAGTTTGGCAGTTAGTTAGTTAGTTATGAGTTAGTTAGTGCCTTTGCATTAAATCAGTCAGGTTGTCAGTTAGTCAGTTAGTATGCACTTAGTTAGTTTGTCAGTTAATTAGTTAGTTTGTCAATTAGTTAGTTAGTTAGTTTGTCAGTTAGTTAGTTCCTTTGTCAGTTAGTTAGTTAGTTTGACAGTTCGTTAGTAAGTATGCACTTAGTTAGATAGTTTGTGAGTTAGTTAGTTAGTATGGCAGTTACTTAGTTAATTTGCAGTTAGTTAGTTACATTGTCAGTTAGTTAGTTTGTTTGTGTATTAGTTAGGTAGATTGCAGCAAATTAGTTACTTTGTCGGTTAGTTAGTTAGTTTGCAGTTAGTTAGTTTGTAGTTAGTTAGTTAGTTTGGCAGTTAGTTAGTTAGTTTGTTTGCAGTTAATTAGTTAGTTTGTAGCAAACTATTTAGTTTGCCAGTTTGTTCGTTAGTTTGCAGTTAGTTAGTTAGTTTGTTAGTTAGTTAGTTAGTTTGCAGTTAGTTAGTAAATATGCAGTTAGTTAGTTTGTTTGTCAGTTAGTTAGTGAGTTTGTCAGTTAGTTAGTTTGTTTTGTCAGCTAGTTAGTGAGTTTGTCAGTTAGTTAGTTAGTTTGGAGTTAGTTAGCAAGTTTGTCAGTTATTTAGATAGATGAACAGTTAGTTAGTTAGTATGCACTTAGTTAGTTTGTCAGTTAGTTAGTTAGTTTGTCAGTTAGTTAGTTAGATTGTCAGTTAGTTAGTTAGTGTGTCAGTTAGTTAGTTAGTTTGCCAGTTAGTTAGTTAGTTTGCAGCAAATTAGTTAGTTTGTCAGTTAGTTAGTTAGTTTGCAGATAGTTCGTTAGATTGTCAGATAGGTAGTTAGTGTGCATTTGGATAGTTAGTTTGTCAGTTAGTTAATTAGCTTGCAGTTAGTTAGTTAGTTTGCAGTTAGTTAGTTTGTTTGTCAGTTAGTTAGTTTGTTTGACAGTTAGATACTTTGTTTCCAGTCAATTAGTTAGTTTGCATCGAATTAGTTAGTTTGTCACTTAGTTAGTTAGTTTGCAGTTAGTTAGGTAGTATGTCAGTTAGTTAGTTAGTTTGGCAGTTAGTTAGTTAGTTTGCAGTTAGTTAGTTAGTTTGTCAGTTAGTTAGTTTGTTTGCAGATAGTTACTTAGTTTGACAGTCAGTTAGTTACATTGCATTAAATCAGTCAGGTTGTCAGTAAGTTAGATAGTCTGCAGTTAGTTAGTTAGTTTACAGTTAGATTGTTAGTTTGTCAGTTCGTTAGTTAGTTTCCAGTTAGTTAGGTAGTATGTCAGTTAGTTAGTTAGTTTGGCAGTTAGTTAGTTAGTTTTGGCAGTTAGTTAGTTAGTTTGACAGTTTGTTAGGTAGTATGCAGTTAGTTCGTTTGTTTGTCATTTAGATTGTTTGATTGCAGTTAGTTAGTTAGTTTGCCAGTTAGTTAGTTAGTTTGCAAGTAGTTAGTTAGTTTGGCAGTTAGCTAGTTAGTGAGTTTGCATTAAATCAGTCAGGTTGTCAGTTAGTTTGTTAGTTTACATTTAGAGTGTTAGTTTGTCAGTTAGTTAGTTAGTCTGCAGTTAGTTAGTGTGCAGTTAGTTTGTTAGTTTGTCAGTTAGATAGTTAGGTTGACAGTTAGTTAGTTAGTATGCAGTTAGTTAGTTAGTTTGTCAGTTAGTTAGTTAGATTGTCAGTTAGTTAGTTAGTCTGCAGCAAACAGGTTAGTTTGTCAGTTAGTTAGTCAGTTTGTCAGTTAGCTAGTTAGTTTGCAGTTTGTTAGTTAGATTGCCAGTTAGTTAGTTAATTTGACAGTTAGTTAGTTGGTATACAGTTAGTTAGCTAGTTTGCAGTTATTTAGTTAGTTTGTCAGTTAGTTAGTTAGTTTGACAGTTAGTTAGTTTGTTTGCAGTTAATTAGTTAGTTTGTAACAAGCTACTTAGTTTGCCAGTTTGTTCGTTAGTTTGCAGTTAGTTAGTTAGTTTGTCAGTTAGTTAGTTAGTTTTCAGTTTGTTAGTAAGGTTGCAGTTAGTTAGTTAGTTAGATTGACAGTTAGTTAGTTAGTATGCACTTAGTTAGTTTGTCAGTTAATTAGTTAGTTTGTCAATTAGTTAGTTAGATTGTCAGTTAGTTAGTTAGTTTGTCAGTTATTTAGTTCCTTTGTCAGTTAGTTAGTTAGTCTGCAGCAAATTAGTTAGTTTCTCAGTTAGTTAGTCTGTTTGTCAGTTAGTTAGTTAGTTTGCAGACAGTTAGTTAGATTGCCAGTTAGTTAGTTAGTTTGACAGTTACTTCGTTAGTTTGCAGTTAGTTAGTTAGTTTGACAGTTAGTTAGTCAGTTTGCAGTTGGTTAGTTAGTTTGTCAACTAGTTAGTTAGTCTGCAGCAAGTTAATTAGTTTGTCAGTTAGTTAGTTAGTTTACAGGTAAGTAGTTAGTTTACAGCAAATTAATTAGATTGTCAGTTCGTTAGTTAGTTTGCAGCAAATTAGTTAGCTTGTCAGTTAGTTAGATAGTTTGCAGTTAGTTAGTTTGTTTGCCAGTTAGTTAGTTACGTTGCATTAAATCAGTCAGGTTGTCAGTAAGTTAGATAGTCTGCAGTTAGTTAGTTAGTTTACGGTTAGTTTGTTAGTTTGTCAGTTAGTTAGTTAGTTTGCAGTTAGTTAGTTAGTTTCCAGTTAGTAAGTTAGTATGTCAGTTAGTTAGTTACTTTGGCAGTTAGTTAGTTAGTTTGACAGTCAGTTAGGTAGTATCCAGTTAGTTAGTTTGTTTGTCAGTTAGATTGTTTGTTTGCAGTTAGTTAGTTAGTTTGCCAGTTAGTTAGTTAGTTTTCAGCAAATTAGTTAGTTTGTCAGTTGGTTAGTTAGTTTGCAAGTAGTTAGTTAGTTTGGCAGTTAGTTAGTTAGTTTATGAGTTAGTTAGTGCGTTTGCATTAAATCAGTCAGGTTGTCAGTTAGTCAGTTAGTTTGCAGTTAGTTTGTTAGTTTGTCAGTTCGTTAGTTAGTATGCCAGTTAGTTAGTTTGCAGTAAGTATGTTAGTTTGTCAATTAGTTAGTTAGTTTGACAGTTAGTTAGTTAGTATGCAGTTAGTTAGTTAGTTTGTTAGTTAGATAGTTAGATTGTCAGTTAGTTAGTTAGTTTGCAGTTAGTTAGTTACATTGTCAGTTAGTTAGTTAGTTTGTCAGTTAGTGAGTTCGTTCGTCAGTTAGTTAGTTAGTCTGCAGCAAACTAGTTAACTTGTCAGTTTGTTAGTTAGTTTACAGTTAAGTAGTTAGTTTACAGCAAATTAATTAGTTTGTCAGTTCGTTAGTTACTTTGCAGCAAATTAGTTAGTTTGTGGCAAACTATTTAATTTGCCAGTTTGTTCGTTAGTTTTTAGTTTGTTTTTTAGTTTGTCAGTTAGTTAGTTAGATTGTCAGTTAGTTAGTTTGTTTGTCTATTACTTACGTAGATTGCAGCAAATTAGTTAGTTTGTCAGTTAGTTAGTTAGTTTGTAGTCAGTTAGTTAGTTTGCAGTTAGTTTGTTAGTTTGCATTTAGTTAGTTAGTTTCTCAGTTAGTTAGTTAGTTTGTCAGTTAGTTAGTTAGTTTGAAAGTTATTTAGTTTGTTTGCAGTTAATTACTTAGTTTGCAGCTGTTTAAATATCGCGTTAATCTGATGCGTATAAGAATAGTAAAATATTCTTCGTCACCCGGTATTGTTTTTCTGCGTATGTAACCAACTCGAGACGGTTCGACTCTCGTGTCCGCTACGCGAAAACAAGACAGGTTATAAAAACTGTCACATACGGATTTCTTCGAAACATCACGCGATCCACGAAATTACGCGTGATTTCGAGCTAACGTTTCGGCGCGTGTATAAAGAGAAGGTACGACAATAATAAGTTGGACAAAGACGAATTCAAATTCGTCTACAGCGCCGCTAGTCGGAGATTCGCCCCTCCGAATTCGACTAACCGCGCTGGATCGTCACTCTGAATTTGGAATCGGTAGAGAGCACATGGGCATACGAACCCGCTCCCCCTTAAATTCCAAAACGGCCGACTAGTTCCGAGCTCCTCGAACTATCGGAGAAATTACCAACGTGGTACGGAAGTTAACACGAATAATCGGATAGGCAATCCATCCGGTAACGTCTTAACTTCCAAACACGTTAATTTATTTCAATTAAAATTAGAGTCGGAAGCGAAAGAAAGGTCTCGACGAAAACGGATAGGGAACCCATCCGGTGCCGTCGATACCTCCATAATCGCTGACATATTAAAAAGATCAGATCGGAATACGACCTGATTAATTAATTTATTGACTGTAGAATCTCGCAGGTTAAAATCCGAGATCTCGAATTCAGCAGTGGGTACGATCCACCTCAGCCTGAATACAGACACGTATCGCTGTAATCAGAGGTCGTATCCGAAGTATTCAGCAGTGGCTACAACCCACCTTGGTCTGAAAAATAAAAAGTAAAAGAAAACACGTACCGCTGCAATCAGAGGTCGTGTTTAAGGTATCGAGGTCGACTCTCGTACCTCTCTTGTAAATCAAACGGTTCGTAACCCACAATCCAGGGGTGTATAAAATACCCTGGGTGGATTTACCACCTTCTAGTCGAAGTGTGGGACAACTTTAACTCCCAGCTTACGACGAACAGCAGAATACCTCCAAAGATCGCCAGTCTAGTACGGCCACTGTGCGTAGGACGTTAATTCATCAAGCTACGTGGTGTCAGGCCCAATCGTAAGTCGACCCAAGGGCGCCGTTGGCACACCTGCATCACACCGTGCCCGTACGCACGCCATAAGGTGGTAAAAAAGGGCCGAGGAGCGGGTACGGTTGCAGCCTTACAACCTCCACACGTTACCCTCTGAGTCGACAGTCAAAACCTGCAGTCGAGGAAGAAACGAGGTTGAATCTCGTCTTCCCAAAACTGCATTAAGAAGTTCCCTTTAAATTAAGAATTTAAAGGAACGCACAACATATACAGTCCACTAGCTTAGCCGCGTAACGCGACAGCTGATTTTCCCGCTCCTGAGCGCGACGAGCATAATCAGGAGCGCGTGTATATTAAAACGAGACGGAAAGCGTGACTCACGTTGCCGAATATTTACACATCGTTCCGTCTCTTTTCGTTTCAGAACAGCGTGACACGAGCAGCCGCCAGACGACGGCCAGGCGGATCACGCGTTGCCGAATACACAAAAGGCTGTATTTAATTTAAAAGGGCCAAAAAATAAAAGACGTCGTCGAACTTTCGACGACGTGAAAATCTATATAACGTGTGATAATTACTTTTCCATCCTCCTATTCCCTCGTGATCCGGACCCCCGTTAGACGAGGTTCTCAAATCAGTGTTTGAGCCCTCCACATTCTAACAGCAGCAAATGATTTAGTTTGCCAGTTAGTTCGTTAGTTTGCAGTTAGTTACTTAGTTTGTCAGACAGTTAGTTAGTTTGCAGTTAGTTTGTTAGTATGTCAGCTAGTTAGTTAGTCTGCAGTTAGTTAGTTAGTTTGCAGTTAGTTTGTTAGTTTGTCAGTTAGTTAGTTAGTCTGCAGCAAACTAGTTAGTTTGCAGTTAGTTAGTTAGTTTGTCTCTTAGTTAGTTTGTTTGCAGTTATTTAGTTAGGTTGTTAGTTCGTTAGTTAGTTTGTAGCAAATTAGTTAGTTTGCAGTTAGTTAGTTAGTTTGACAGTTAGTTAGTTTGTTTGCAGTTAATTAGTTAGTTTGTAACAAAACTACTTAGTTTGCCAGATTGTTCGTTAGTTTCCAGATAGTTAGTTAGTTTGTCAGTTAGTCAGTTAGTTTTCAGTCAGTTAGTAAGTTTGCAGTAAGTTAGTTAGTTAGATTGACAGTTAGTTAGTTAGTATGCACTTAGTTAGTTTGTCAGTTAATTAGTTAGTTTTTCAATTAGTTAGTTAGATTGTCAGTTAGTTTGTTAGTTTGTCAGTTAGTTAGTTAGTTTGCAGCAAATTAGTTAGTTTGTCAGTTGGTTAGTTACTTTGCAAGGTGTTAGTCAGCTTGGCAGTTAGTTAGTTAGTTTGTCAGTTAGTTAGTTAGTCTGCAGTTAGTTAGTTAGTTTGCAGTTAGTTTGTTAGTTTGTCAGTTAGTTAGTTAGTCTGCAGCAAACTAGTTAGTTTGTCAGTTAGTTAGTTAGTTTGCAGATAGTTCGTTAAATTGTCAGATAGGTAGTTAGTGTGCATTTGGTTAGTTAGTTTGTCTGTTAGTTAATTGGTTTGCAGTTAGTTAGTTAACTTGCAGTTAGTTAGTTTGCTTGTCAGTTAGTTAGTTTGTTTGACAGTCAGTTACTTTGTTTCCAGTTAATTAGTTAGTTTGCATCGAATTAGTTAGTTTGTCAGTTAGTTGGTTAGTTTGCAGTTAGTTAGTTAGTTTGTCTCTTAGTTAGTTTTTTTTCAGTTAGTTAGTTAGTTTGCAGTGAATTAGTTAGTTTGTTAATTAGTTAGTTAGTTAGTTTGTCAGTTAGTTAGTTTGTTTGCAGATAGTTGCTTAGTTTGACAGTCAGTTAGTTACATTGCATTAAATCAGTCAGGTTGTCAGTAAGTTTGATAGGCTGCAGTTAGTTAGTTAGGTTACAGTTAGTTTGTTAGTTTTTTCAGTTAGTCAGTTAGTTTGCAGTTAGTTTGTTAGTTTGTCAGTTAGTTAGATAGTTTGGCAGTTAGTTAGTAAGTATGCAGTTAGTTAGTTAGTTTGTCAGTTAGTTAGTTAGTATGAAAGTTATTTAGTTTGTTTGCAATTAATTACTTAGTTTGCAGCAAATGATTTAGTTTGCCAGTTAGTTCGTTAGTTAGCAGTTAGTTACTTAGTTTGTCAGTTAGATAGTTAGTCTGCAGCAAATTAGTTAGTTTGCAGTTAGTTAGTTAGTTTGCAGTTACTTAGTTTGTTTGCCAGTTAGTTAGTTAGCTTTACAGCTAGTTACTTTGTTTCCAGTTAATCAGTTAGTTTGCAGATAGTTAGCTTGTTTGCAGTGAGTTAGTTAGTTTGTCAGTCAGTTAGTCAGTTTGATAGTTAGTTACTTTGCTTCCAGTCAATTAGTTAGTTTGCATCGAATTAGTTAGTTTGTCAGTTAGTTGGTTAGTTTGCAGTTAATTAGTTAGTTTGTCTCTTAGTTAATTTTTTTTCAGTTAGTTAGTTAGTTTGCAGTGAATTAGTTAGTTTGTCAGTTAGTTAGTTAGTTTGCAGTTAGTTAGTTAGATTGTCAGTTAGTTAGTTAGTCTGCAGCAAACAAGTTAGTTTGTCAGTTAGTTAGTCAGTTTGTCAGTTAGTTAGTTAGTTTGCAGTTTGTTAGTTAGATTGCCAGTTAGTTAGTTCGTTTGACAGTTAGTTAGTTAGTATGCAGCAAACTAGTTAGTTTGCCAGAAAGTTCGTTAGATGGGAGTTATTTAGTTAGTTTGTCAGTTGATTAGTTAGTTTGCAGTTAGTTAGTTAGTTTGTCAGTTAGTTAGTTTGTTTGCAGATAGTTACTTAGTTTGACAGTCAGTTAGTTACATTGCATTAAATCAGTCAGGTTGTCAGTAAGTTAGATAGTCTGCAGTTAGTTAGTTAGGTTACAGTTAGTTTGTAAGTTTGTCAGTTAGTTAGTTAGTTTGCAGTTAGTTAGGTAGTTTCCAGTTAGTTAGTTAGTATGTCAGTTATTAGGTTAGTTTGGCAGTTAGTTAGTTAGTTTACAGTTAGTTAGTTAGTTTGTCAGTTAGATTGTTTGTTTGCAGTTAGCTAGTTAGTTTGCAGCAAATTAGTTACTTTGTCAGTTGGTTAGTTAGTTTGCAGTTAGTTTGTTAGTTTGTCAGTTTGTTAGTTAGTCTGCAGTCAGTTAGTTTGCAGTTAGTTTGTTAGTTTGTCAGTTAGTTAGTTAGTTTGACAGTTAGTTAGTTAGTATGCAGTTAGTTTGTTAGTTTGTCAGTTAGTTAGTTAGTTTGACAGTTAGTTAGTTAGTATGCAGTTAGTTAGTTAGTATGCAGTTAGTTAGTTAGTTTGTCAGTTAGTTAGTTAGTTTGAAAGTTATTTAGTTTGTTTGCAGTTAATTACTTAGTTTGCAGCAAATGATTTAGTTTGCCAGTTAGTTACTTAGTTTGTCAGTTAGTTAGTTAGTTTGCATTTGGTTAGTTAGTTTGCCTGTTTGTTAATTAGTTCGCAGTTAGTTAGTTAGTTTGCAGTTAGTTAGTTTGTTTGTCAGTTGGTTAGTTTGTTTGACAGTTAGTTACTTTTTTTCCAGTCAAGTAGTAAGTTTGCATCGAATTAGTTAGTTTGTCAGTTAGTTGGTTAGTTTGCAGTTAGTTAGTTAGTTTGTCTCTTAGTTAGTTTTTTCAGTTAGTTAGTTAGTTTGCAGTGAATTAGTTAATTTGTCAGTTAGTTAGTTAGTCTGCAGTTAGTTAGATTGCAGTTATTTTGTTAGTTTGTCAGTTAGTTAGGTTGACAGTTAGTTAGTTAGTATGCAGTTAGTTAGTTAGTTTGTCAGTTAGTTAGTTACTTTGTCAATTAGTTAGTTAGATTGTCAGTTAGTTAGTTAGTTTGTCAGTTAGTTAATTAGTCTGCAGTTTGTTAGTTTGTAGTTAGTTTGTTAGTTTGTCAGTTAGTTAGTTAGTTTGACAGTTAGTTAGTTAGTATGCAGTTAGTTAGTTCGTTCGTTAGTTAGTTTGTTAGATTGTCAGTTAGTTAGTTAGTCTGCAGTAAGCAAGTTAGTTTGTCAGTTAGTTAGTCAGTTTGTCAGTTAGTTAGTGAGTTTGTCAGTTAGTTAGTGAGTTTGCATGAAATTAGTTAGTTTGTCAGTGAGTTAGTTAGGTTGCAGTTACATAGTTTCTTTGTCAGTTACTTAGTTAGTTTGACAGTTCGTTAGTACGTATGCACTTAGTTAGATAGTTTGTGAGTTAGTTAGTTAGTATGGCAGTTAGTTAGTTAGTTTGCAGTTAGTTAGTTACATTGTCAGTTAGTTAGTTAGTTTGTCAGTTAGTTAGTTCGTTTGTCAGTTAGTTAGTTAGTCTGCAGCAAACTAGTTAATTTGACAGTTTGTTAGTTAGTTTACAGTTAGTTTGTTAGTTTGTCAGAAATTAATCAATTTGTCAGTTCGTTAGTTAGTTTGCAGCAAATTACTTACTTTGACAGTTAGTTCGTTAGTTTGCAGTTAGATAGGTGAGTTTGACAGTTAGTTAGTCAGTTTGCAGTTGGTTAGTTAGTTTGTCAATTAGTTAGTTAGTCTGCAGCAAATTAATTAGTTTGTCAGTTAGTTAGTTAGTTTACAGTTAAGTAGTTAGTTTACAGCAAATTAATTAGTTTGTCAGTTCGTTAGTTAGTTTGCAGCAAATTAGTTAATTTGTCGCAAACTATTTAGTTTGAAAGTTTGTTCGTTAGTCTGGAGTTTGTTGGTTTGTTTGTCAGCTAGTTAGTTAGATTGTCAGTTAGTTAGTTTATTTGTCTATTAGTTAGTTTGTTTGCAGATAGTAAGTTAGATTGTCGGTCCGTTAGTTAGATTGCAGCAAATTAGTTAGTTTGTCAGTTAGTTAGTTAGTTTGCAGTTAGTTAGTTAGTCTGCAGCAAATTAGTTAGTTTGTCAGTTAGTTAGTTAGGTTGACAGTTAGTTAGTTAGATTGTCTGTTAGTTAGTTAGTTTGTCAGTTAATTAGTTATTATCTCAGTTAGTTAGTTAGTTTGTCAGTTTGTTAGTTAGTTTGTCAGTTAGTTTGTTAGTCTGCAGCAAACTAGTTAGTTTGTCAGTTAGTTAGTTAGCTTGCAGTTAGTTAGTTAGTTTGTCACTTAGTTAGTTCTTTTGTCAGTTAGTTAGTTAGTTAGTTAGCTTGTCAGTTAGTTAGTTAGATCGCCAATTAGTTAGTTAGTATGTCAGTTAGATAGTTAGTTAGTTTGCATTAAATTAGTTAGCTTGCAGTTAGTTTGTAAGTTTGTCAGTTCGTTAGTTAGTTTGTCAGTTAGTTAGTTAGCTTGTCAGTTAGTTTGTTGGTTTGACAGTTAGTTAGTTAGTTTGCAGTTAGTTAGTTAATTTGCTGTTATTTAGTTAGTTTGTCAGTTAGTTAGTTAATTTGACAGTTACTTAGATAGTATGCAGTTAGATAGTTAGTTTGTCAGTTAGTTTGTTAGATTGTCTGTTAGCTAGATAGTTAGTTGCCAGTTAGTTAGTTAGACATTAACTGATTGCCAGTTAGCTGGTTAGTGTCAGTTAGTTAGTTAATTTGTCTGTTAGTTAGTTTGTATGCGGTTAGTAAGTTAGTTTGCTGTTAGTTAGTTAGTTTGCCAGTTAGTTAGTTAGTTAGTTTCCAGATAGTTAGTTAGTTTGTCAGTTAGTTACTTAGTTTGTCAGTTAGATAGTTAGTTTGCAGTTAGTTAGTTAGTTTGTCAGTTAGTTTGTTAGTTTGTCAGTTAGTTAGTTAGTCTGCAGCAAACTAGTTAGTTTGTCAGTTAGTTAGTTAGTTTGACAGTTAGTTAGTTAGTCTGCAGCAAACTAGTTAGTTTGTCAGCTAGTTAGTTAGTTTGCAGTTAGTTAGTTAATTTGCAGTTATTTAGTTAATTTGTCAGTCAGGTAGTTAGTTTGACAGTTAGTTTGTTTGTTTGCCGTTAGTTAGTTAGTTTATCAGTTAGTTAGTTAGTCTGCAGCAAACTAGTTAGTTTGTCAGTTAGTTAGTTAGTTTGACAGTTAGTTAGTTAGTATGCAGTTAATTAGTTAGTTTGTAAGTTAGTTAGTTAGTTTGACAGTTAGATTGTTAGTTTACCGTTAGTTAGTTAGTTAGTTTGACAGTTAGTTAGTTAGATTGTCTGTTAGCTAGTTAGTTTGTCAGTTAGTTAGTTAGTTGTCAGTTAGTTAGTTAGTTTGTTAGTTAGTTAGATAGTTGTCAGTTAGTTAGTTAGTATGCAGCTAGTTAGTAAGTATGCAGTTAGTTAGTTAGTTTGTCAGTTAGATAGATAGTCTGCAGCAAACTAGTTAGTTTGTCAGTTAGATAGTTAGTTTGACAGTTAGTTAGTTAGTCTGCAGCAAACTAGTTAGTTTGTCAGTTAGTTAGTTAGTTTGCAGTTAGTTAGTTAATTTGCAGTTATTTAGTTAGTTTGTCAGTTAGTTAGTTAGTTTGACAGTTAGTTAGTTAGTATGCAGTTAATTAGTTAGTTTCTCAGTTAGTTAGTTAGATTGTCTGTGAGTGAGTTAGTTTCTCAGTTAGTTAGTAAGTCGGTCAGTTAGTTTGTTAGTTTGTCAGTTAGTTAGTTAGTCTGCAGCAAACTAGATAGTTTGACAGTTAGTTAGTTAGTTTGACAGTTAGTTAGTTAGTCTGCAGCAAACTAGTTAGTTTGTCAGCTAGTTAGTTAGTTTGCAGTTAGTTAGTTAATTTGCAGTTATATAGTTCATTTGTCAGTCAGGTAGTTAGTTTGACAGTTAGTTAGTTAGTATGCAGTTAATTAGTTAGTTTGTCAGTTAGTTAGTTAGTCTGCTGCAAACTAGTTAGTTTGTCAGTTAGTTAGTTAGTTTGACAGTTAGTTTGTTAGTTTGCCGTTAGTTAGTTAGTTTGTCAGTTAGTTAGTTAGTCTGCAGCAAACTAGTTAGTTTGTCAGTTAGTTAGTTAGTTTGACAGTTAGTTTGTTTGTTTGCCGTTAGTTAGTTAGTTTATCAGTTAGTTAGTTAGATTGTCTGTTAGCTAGTTAGTTTGTCAGTTAGTTAGTTAGATTGTCTGTTAGCTAGTTAGTTTGTTAGTTAGTTAGATAGTTGTCAGTTAGTTAGTTAGTATGCATCTAGTTAGTAAGTATGCAGTTAGTTAGTTAGTTTGTCAGTTAGATAGTTAGTCTGCAGCAAACTAGTTAGTTTGTCAGTTAGTTAGTTAGTTTGACAGTTAGTTAGTTAGTCTGCAGCAAACTAGTTAGTTTGTCAGTTAGTTAGTTAGTTTGCAGTTAGTTAGTTAATTTGCAGTAATTTAGTTAATTTGTCAGTTAGTTAGTTAGTTTGACAGTTAGTTAGTTAGTATGCAGTTAATTAGTTAGTTTGTCAGTTAGTTCGTTAGATTGTCTGTTAGTTAGTTAGTTTCTCAATTAGTTAGTTAATTTGTCAGTTAGTTGGTTAGTTTGTCAGTTAGTTAGTTAGTCTGCAGCAAACTAGATAGTTTGTCAGTTAGTTAGTTAGTTTGACAGTTAGTTAGTTAGTCTGCAGCAAACTAGTTAGTTTGTCAGCTAGTTAGTTAGTTTGCAGTTAGTTAGTTAATTTGCAGTTATTTAGTTAATTTGTCAGTCAGGTAGTTAGTTTGACAGTTAGTTAGTTAGTATGCAGTTAATTAGTTAGTTTGTTAGTTAGTCTGTCAGTTAGTTAGTTAGTTTGACAGTTAGTTAGTTAGTATGCAGTTAATTAGTTAGTTTGTCAGTTAGTTAGTCAGATTGTCTGTCAGTTAGTTAGTCTGCTGCAAACTAGTTAGATTGTCAGTTAGTTAGTTAGTTTGCACTTAGTTAGTTAGTATGCAGTTAGTTAGTTAGTTTGTCAGTTAGTTAGTTTGATTTTCTGTTAGTTAGTTAGTTAGTTTGCAGTTAGTTAGTTAGTTTGTCAGTTAGTTAGTTAGTCTGCAGCAAACTAGTTAGTTTGTCAGTTAGTTAGTTAGTTTGACAGTTAGTTAGTTAGTCTGCAGCAAACTAGTTAGTTTGTCAGTTAGTTAGTTAGTTTGCAGTTAGTTAGTTGATTTGCAGTTATTTAGTTAATTTGTCAGTCAGTTAGTTAGTTTGACAGTTAGTTAGTTAGTATTCAGTTAATTAGTTAGTTTGTCAGTTAGTTAGTTAGATTGTCTGTTAGCTAGTTAGTTTGTCAGTTAGTTAGTTAGATTGTCTGTTAGCTAGTTAGTTTGTTAGTTAGTCAGATAGTTGTCAGCTAGTTAGTTAGTTTCTCAGTTAGTTAGTTAGTCTGTCAGTTAGTTGGTTAGTTTGTCAGTTAGTTAGTTAGTCTGCAGCAAACTAGATAGTTTGTCAGTTAGTTAGTTAGTTTGACAGTTAGTTAGTTAGTCTGCAGCAAACTAGTTAGTTTGTCAGTTAGTTAGTTAGCTTGCTGTTAGTTAGGTAATTTGCAGTTATTTAGTTTATTTGTCAGTCAGTTAGTTAGTTTGACAGTTAGTTAGTTAGTATGCTGTTAATTAGTTAGTTTGTCAGTTAGTTAGTTAGTTTCTCAGTTAGTTAGTTAGTTTCTCAGTTAGTTAGTTAGTCTGTCAGTTAATTGGTTAGTTTGTCAGTTAGTTAGTCAGATTGTCTGTCAGTTAGTTAGTTTCTCAGTTAGTTAGTTAGTCTGTCAGTTATTTGGTTAGTTTGTCAGTTAGTTAGTTAGTCTGCAGCAAACTAGATAGTTTGTAAGTTAGTTAGTTAGTTTGACAGTTAGTTAGTTAGTCTGCAGGAAACTAGTTAGTTTGTCAGCTAGTTAGTTAGTTTGCAGTTACATAGTTAATTTGCAGTTATTTAGTTAATTTGTCAGTCAGGTAGTTAGTTTGACAGTTAGTTAGTTAGTGTGCAGTTAATTAGTTAGTTTGTCAGTTAGTTAGTTACATTGTCTGATAGTTAGTTAGTTTGTCAATTAGTTAGTTAGATTGTCTGTTAGCTAGTTAGTTTGTCAGTTAGTTAGATAGTTGTCAGTTAGTTAGTCAGTATGCAGCTAGTTAGTAAGTATGCAGTTAGTTAGTTAGTTTGTCAGTTAGATAGTTAGTCTGCAGCAAACTAGTTAGTTTGTCAGTTAGTTAGTTAGTTTGACAGTTAGTTAGTTAGTCTGCAGCAAACTAGTTAGTTTGTCAGTTAGTTAGTTAGCTTGCTGTTAGTTAGTTAATTTGCAGTTATTTAGTTAATTTGTCAGTCAGTTAGTTAGTTTGACAGTTAGTTAGTTAGTATGATGTTAATTAGTTAGTTTGTCAGTTAGTTAGTTAGATTGTCTGTTAGTTAGTTAGTTTCTCAGTTAGTTAGTTAGTCTGTCAGTTAATTGGTTAGTTTGTCAGTTAGTTAGTCAGATTGTCTGTTAGTTAGTTAGTTTCTCAGTTAGTTAGTTAGTCTGTCAGTTATTTGGTTAGTTTGTCAGTTAGTTAGTTAGTCTGCAGCAAACTAGTTAGTTTGTCAGTTAGTTAGCTAGTTTGCAGTTAGTTAGTTAATTTGCAGTAATTATTTAATTTGTCAGTTAGTTAGTTTGTTTGACAGTTAGTTAGTTAGTACGCAGTTAATTAGTTAGTTTGTCAGTTAGTTCGTTAGATTGAGTGTTAGTTAGTTAGTTTCTCAGTTAGTTAGTTAGTTTGTCAGTTAGTTGGTTAGTTTGTCAGTTAGTTAGTTAGTCTGCAGCAAACTAGATAGTCTGTCAGTTAGGTAGTTAGTTTGACAGTTGTTAGTTAGTCTGCAGCAAACTTTGGTTTGTCAGCTAGTTAGTTACTTTGCAGTTAGTTAGTTAATTAGCAGTTATTTAGTTAAGTTGTCAGTTAGTTAGTTAGTTTGACAGTTAGTTAGTTAGTATGCAGTTAATTAGTTAGTTTGTCAGTTAGTTAATTAGATTGTCTGTTAGTTTCTCAGTTAGTTAGTTAGTTTGTCAGTTAGTTAGTTAGTTTGTCGGTTAGTTAGTTAATTTGCTGCAAACTATTTATATTGTCAGTTAGTTAGTTTGCAGTTATTTACTTAGTTTGACAGTTAGTTAGTTAGTCTGCAGCAAACTAGTTAGTTTGTCATTTAGTTAGTTAGTTTGACAGTTAGTTAGTCAGCCTGCAGCAAACTAGTTAGTTTGTCAGTTAGTTAGTTAGTTTGCAGTTAGTTAGTTAATTTGCAGTTATTTAGTTAATTTGTCAGTCAGTTAGTTAGTTTGACAGTTAGTTAGTTAGTATGCAGTTAATTAGTTAGTTTGTTAGTTAGTTTGTCAGTTAGTCAGTTAGTTTGACAGTTAGTTAGTTAGTATGCAGTTAATTAGTTAGTTTGTCAGTTAGTTAGTTAGTTTGTCTAATGGTTAGTTAGTTTGTCAGTTACTTGGTTAGTGTGCAGCAAACAAGTTAGTTTGACTGTTAGTTAGTTAGACTACAGCAAACTAGTTAGTTTGTCAGTTAGTTAGTTAGTTTGCAGTTAGTTAGTTAATTTGAAGTTATTTAGTTAATTTGTCAGTTAGTCAGTTAGTTTGACAGTTAGTTAGTTAGTACGCAGTTAATTAGTTACTTTGTCAGTTAGTTAGTTAGATTGTCTGTTAGTTAGTTAGTTTCTCAGTTAGTTAGCTAGTTTGTCAGTTAGTTGGTTAGTTTGTCAGTTAGTTAGTTAGTCTGCTGCAAACTAGTTAGATTGTCGGTTAGTTAGTTAGTTTGACAGTTAGTTACTTAGTATGCAGTTAGTTAGTTAGTTTGTCAGTTACTTAGTTAGTTTGTCAGTTGGTATGCAGTTAGTTAGTTAGTTTGTCAGTTACTTAGTTAGTTTGTCAGTTAGTTAGTTAGTCTGCAGCAAACTAGTTAGTTTGTAAGTTAGTTAGTTAGTTTGACAGTTAGTTTGTTAGTTTGCCGTTAGTTAGTTAGTTTATCAGTTAGTTAGTTAGTTTGACAGTTAGATAGTTAGTATGCAGTTAGATAGTTAGTTTGTCAGTTGGTTAGTTAGATTGTCTTATTAGCTAGTTAGTTTGTCAGTTAGTTAGATAGTTGTCCGTTAGTTAGTTAGTATGCAGTTAGTTAGTTAGTATGCAGTTAGTTACTTAGTTTGCAGTTAGTTAGTTAATTTGCAGTTATTTAGTTAGTTTGTCAGTTAGTTAGTTAGTTTGACAGTTAGTTAGTTAGTATGCAGTTAATTAGTTAGTTTGTCAGTTAGTTAGTTTGATTTTCTGTTAGTTAGTTAGTTAGTTTGTCAGTTTGTTAATTTGTTTGCAGATAGTTACTTAGTTTGACAGTCAGTTAGTTACATTGCATTAAATCAGTCAGGTTGTCAGTAAGTTAGATAGTCTGCTGTTAATTAGTTAGTTTACAGTTAGTTTGTTAGTTTGTAAGTTAGTTAGTTAGTTTGCAGTTAGATAGTTAGTTTCCAGTTAGTTAGTTAGTATGTCAGTTAGTTAGTTAGTTTGGCAGTTAGTTAGTTAGTTTGACAGTCAGTTAGGTAGTATGCAGTTAGTTAGTTTGTTTGTCAGTTACATTGTTTGTTTGCAGTTAGTTAGTTAGATTGTCAGTTAGTTAGTTAGTCTGCAGCAAACAAGTTAGTTTGTCAGTTAGTTAGTCAGTTTGTCAGTTAGTTAGTTAGTTTGCAGTTAGTTAGTTAGATTGCCAGTTAGTTAGTTCGTTTGACAGTCAGTTAGTTAGTATGCAGCAAACTAGTTAGTTTGCCAGTAAGTTCGTTAGATTGCAGTTATTTAGTTAGTTTTTCAGTTAGTTAGTTAGTTTGCAGTTAGTTAGTAAGTTTGTCAGTTAGTTAGTGAGTTTGCCTGAAATTATGTAGTTTGTCAGTGAGTTAGTTAGGTTGCAGTTAGTTAGTTTCTTTGTCAGTTACTCAGTTAGTTTGACAGTTCGTTAGTAAGTAAGCACTTAGTTAGATAGTTTGTGAGGTAGTTAGTTAGTATGGCAGTTAGTTAGTTAGTTTGCAGTTAGTTAGTTACATTGTCAGTTAGTTAGTTAGTTTGTCAGTTAGTTAGTTCGTTTGTCAGTTAGTTAGTTAGTCTGCAGCAAACTAGTTAATTTGACAGTTTGTTAGTTTACAGTTAAGTAGTTAGTTTACAGGAAATTAATTAATTTGTCAGTTCGTTAGTTAGTTTGCAGCAAATTACTTAGTTTGACAGTTAGTTCGTTAGTTTGACAGTTAGTTAGTTAGTGTAGCGGTTAAGCATCGCGCCAATGGGCCGCGACCATCGCGCTACCTCGCGCCGATTTAGCCACCTCGAGACCGCTAACGAGGTGCGCACGCCTTTTTGAATCTATTACCGTGTAACAACCAAAGCGACAACACGTGCTTAACCAACCAAGTGATTCTCAACGCCTTTAAACCGAGTTTAATTAAAACCAGTGTATTGTGTTTTAAGTATCTGTTTATTACGCAGTAATTCCTTGTGACTATTGTATAGAAATACAAGATAATTGACGTGATTTGGTCTCTTTCGATTTCCGCCAATTTTCCGATTTCTCCTCGGAGCGTCAATTTCCTTTGTTGGAAAAATCCCAGCCTCTCTCTTTAACCCTCTTTACCAAACCGAAACATTGGTCCTTCGAGCCGGATTGACGTCGAGGAAAAGGAATCGAACGACCGTTTTCATCTGAAAGAGAATCCAACCGTTAACGACCATGAGTTCGCTTAAAGAACTGTTTTATAAACAAACACAAGCAATGCGGTCAGTCGAACGAGCGCTTGCCAATTTCAAAAAACTGGGTCAATCCAAAATGACCGCTACCGTTATACAAAATCGAATCGGACTGCTGAAGGAAGCCTTTCATCAGTGTCAAGACTGGGATGCAAAACTCGCAGCCAGTGTCGATCCGAAGACGAAAGCCACAATTCCGTATTTCGCCGAAGACCATTTCTCCAGATGCGAGGACAACTTCCAGGAAGCCCTCGACTTCATGGCCGAAATGCTCTCAAGAGTCGCACCTCCACCCGAGACGCCAGCTGATAACGGATATTCTTCAAATTCCGTGACGTCACGACCAACGGTTCACCTTCCCAGGATCAGTCTTCCAACGTTCGAAGGAGAGTTCGGGGAGTGGGAGAGCTTCCGGGACAGGTTCACCTCTATGGTCATAAACAACGAGGCGTTGTCGAACGTGGAGCGCCTACACTTCTTATGCTCGTCGCTCAAGGGCGAAGCCAACAGAACCGTGAGCCATTTACCTATAACCGATAATAATTTTACTGTCGCGTGGAAAACAATCACATCGCGTTACGAAAATAAGCGACGTCTTATAACCACGCATTTGAACACGTTGTTTTCTCTACCGTCAATTTCGTCCGAAACGTCAAAAGAACTTCGACCGTTGCGTGACCAAATCAATATCACCGTTCAAATGCTCCGTAACCTTGGTCGGCCAGTCGACTCGTGGAGTGATATAATAGTTTATCTCGGTGTACAGAAATTAGATAGCGCAACCCGTAAAGCGTGGGAGTTTAATTTAGGTGACACTTCCGAGTATCCGACTTATCACGAATTTGATGCGTTTCTGGAAAAAAGAATTCACGCGCTAGAAGCAATGCCGTCTATAAAACGCGAAAAACAACCCGAATATGACAGAACAAAATTTATTCGCTCCAAACCAGTTACAGCACTCGCTACAACAACAAATCAATTATCATGCGCGGTCTGTAAACAGCACCATCTCATTTACCAATGCCCTAGTTTTTAGCAAAAACTCCACAGGAGCGATACACGATTATCCGAAAGCAAGAACGATGCATTAATTGTTTTTCATCGACACACTCGACTATACAATGCAAGAGCACTCATTGTTGCAAGGAGTGCCAATCGAAACATCATACCCTGTTACATTTTCGCAATACCAATGACGCCTCCAATGTAGCACAAAGGACGAGTCCCGCCGCCTCCGATCACGAAGTAACGAACGTTTTAAATCTAGCCTCTAATAAACCGATCAAAACAAACATTCTCCTTTCTACAGCTAGAGTTCGAGTGCGCTTACGGAATGGCCGGTGCATTGTTGTAAGAGCGCTACTCGATCAAGGCTCAGCAGCGACACTCATTACCGAGTCCTTAGCTCAACTACTCCGTCTTGATAAATCGACACAATTTACCAAGATTAGTGGCATCGGAGAGACTCAGTCCTTTGCACGTTACGTCGCACCAATCGTTCTCACACCGCTAGAGAGATCCGAACCGGCATATACAGCGCACGCGATCATAATTGACAAACTCACGAGGTATGTACCACCGCGTTCGAACTTATCAACTAAATGGTCCCACCTTTCAGGGCTCAATCTAGCGGATAAGGATCCCATGAGCTCCGATCCAATCAGCTTAATAATTGGAGCCGATATTTACGGACAGCTTCTTCTGCAGGGGTGAGGAAAGGCCCAGCGTGCGCACCCACAGCCCAAAACACCACGCTCGGCTGGATTCTGTCCGGTCCTCTTTCTTCGTCAAGTGAGTCCTCAATCCATTTTCACCATCTTACTATCCTTGACCGCCTAGATCAGAACCTCAGAAAGTTCTGGGAGCTTGAGGATATTCCTGTCTCGACCCTGTTAACATCGGATGAGAAAATTTGTGAAACCCATTTTCGAAAAACACATTCGCGAAACATCACGGGTCAGTACATAGTCCGTTTGCCATTCACTTGCGAGCCTCCAATTCCATTAGGCGAATCCCGGCCCGGAGCCTTAAGCAGCCTCCGCGTTTTAGGGAATCGTTTTCACCGAAACCATACTCTCCAAACCGAATATCGTGCGTTTCTCAAGGAATATCAATCTCTTGGGCATATGAGAAAAGTCGAATCTCCACAACAACCGAGTAACCAAATTTATTACATCCCCATCACGCCGTATTCCGCCAAACCAGTAAAACAACACGTCTTCGTGTCGTGTTCAATGCCTCCAGAAGGACTTCCAATGGTCAATCACTCAATGACCACTTCTATAGTGGTCCTAAATTACAGCAAGACCTAGCATCAATTCTTTTGCGATGGCGCCAATTCCAATTCGTATATTCCGCCGACATAGCAAAAATGTACAGACAAATCCGCGTCGATGACCACGATGTAAACTTCCAAAGAATTCTCTGGCGTGAATCTCCATCAGATCCTGTCGAAGAATATCAACTCCTTACCGTAACCTATGGCACAACTCCAGCACCATATTTGGCCCTTTGTGTCCTCAAACAGCTGATCGAGGACGAGGGATCAAAGTACCCTCATGCAGTTCCAGTCCTAAACGATCAGGTGTACGTTGACGATTTTCTTTTCGGAAGTGACAGCATAGCTTCGCTCCTCCAAATTCGAAACCAAACGACGGCCCTGTTAGCTCAAGGTGGGTTTTCGTTGAGGAAATGGGCAAGTAACCACTCCGAACTCCTTTCTGACATCGATCCTTCGGAGCACGGCCTTGCGTTAGGCAAATCCCTGAACGACCACGAAAGCACGTCCGTCCTCGGTTTGATTTGGAATCCCGGGCTTGATCAATTTCAATTCCAACTTCAAGTCGAACCTGTCGCAAACAGCCCTATGACCAAACGCATGATCCTTTCATCAGTAGCCAAAATTTTTGACCCCCTGGGATGGATCACCCTTCGTAATTTCCGGAAAGATTCTTATTCAAAGACTATGGTCGTTGAAGTCCGATTGGGATGATTATGTCCCACAAGAAATCCAAACCGAATGGCAATTTCTTTGTCGCCAGTTATCGGAGCTGAAACACTTGTCAATCCCACGAAAATTGTCGACGAGCATCCAAACCAATCAAAGCCTCCATGGCTTTGCCGACGCATCAACAGCAGCATATGCTGCCGTTGTTTATGTACGTAATGTTCTTCAAGATGGCTCCGTCTGTATCAGGCTCGTCATGGCCAAATCTCGTGTGGCCCCTGTGAAAACAGTTAGCGTTCCTCGCTTAGAGTTATGCGCTGCACTTCTGCTCGCACGCCTGTTAAAGTTTGTCCAAACCGCATTGAAATGTCAGGTGGAATGCCACTGTTGGACAGATTCGAGCATAACGCTCACCTGGGTAAACCAACCACCATCACGTTGGAAAACGTTCATAGCAAACCGGGTCGCCAAGATCCAAACTCTGATTCCAACCGCACACTGGCATCACGTTCCAACAGAAGACAATCCCGCTGACTGCGCTTCCCGTGGAATACCGCTATCAAAATTAATTCCTCATCCATTATGGTGGTCAGGGCCTTGTTGGCTGCGTGAAACTTCCAACTCTTGGCCGAAATCAGAGCCAAGACCATTCCGAGAAGCCTCACTCGAGGAAACCACGCACGAAATTCCTAGCATGTCAACAACCCTAAATACATGGGAATTGGAGACTCGGTATTCGTCCTGGCCGAAATTGCTTCCGGATAACCGCGTACTTGAAACGTTTCGTACAAAACCTCCGAAGAAAATCGGGAAAAGCGGAACTTACCAAATTGGAGTCTCCGAGTAATAACGCGATCCTAGTGCTGACCCCTGATGAGATTAGTCAATCAAAACTGTTCTGGGTGAAAAGATCCAGAGCGATGTATTTCAACCCGAGCTAGAGCGGTTGAAGGCATCGAGACGGGTCTCAACATCAAGCTCTCTGATTTCTCTAAACCCGTACCTCGATGCAAACGGTCTAATACGCGCCAAAGGGCGACTGATGAACTCTGATTTTTCTGAAAAGGCAAAATCCAATCATCCTCAAAACACACCCACTCCTAACCCTTTTAATTAACCATACTCACCGAACCTTGTTGCATGCCGGTCCTCAACTCCTTCTCGCTCACCTCCGAAGTGAATACTGGATCCTTAGAGCAAGAACGACAATCCGGGCAGTCCTGTACCAGTGAATGGAGTGTTCACGTGAAAGGGCTACCTCACCTCATGAGCTCATGGGAGATTTACCCGCGCCCTGCGTAACCAGAGTCGAGCGTCCGTTCGTACATACCGGCGTGGATTATGCGGGTCCGGTTCTCATCCGAACTGCTCCTGGGCGCGGACACAAATCCATGAAGGCATACATCGCAGTCTTCGTATGTCTGACATTAAAAGCAATCCACCTCGAGTTAGTAAGCAATTACAGTTCCGCAGCATTCATAGCAGCCTACCATAGATTTGTGTCCCGGCGTGGTCTTCCAACCAAACTTTATTCCGACAACGGCACAACATTCCAAGGCGCCAATCGCGAACTAGCCTCGGCTTTCCAGTCTGCACAAGAGGACTCCAACCTCAGAAACGCACTAGCCTCTTCCGGAGTCGCTTGGGTATTCTTGCCCCCAAATGCACCTCATTTCGGGGGCCTATGGGAAGCAGCCGTGAAAAGTACCAAGCACCACCTTAAACGCGTAATAGGGTCCCATACACTTACCTTTGAAGAAATGACAACGATGTTGTGCCGGGTTGAAGCATGTCTCAATTCTAGACCCCTCGGAGCAATGTCGGACTGCTTAGACGATTTTTCCGTACTAACCCCAGGCCACTTCTTAATTGGCACTCCTCTCGTATCAAACCCGGAACCGAGCGTACTAGAAATTAAAGAAAATCGCTTGTCGCGTTGGCAGCTCCTTCAAAAACTAACCGAAACCTTTTGGAAAGCCTGGCAAAATGATTACCTTCATACTCTCCATCAACGCCCAAAATGGCGAACCATCCAAAACCTGGTCAAGGACGGTCAACTCGTTCTAATTCGCAATCCGAATTTACCACCCTGCAGCTGGGAACGAGGACGAATAATCGAGTGCCGCCACCCCGGCTAAGACGGTTTAACTCGGGTAGTAACGGTCAAAACCGCACAATAAAAATTTAAGCGACCCCTCTCCAAAATTTCCTTCTTCCCATCACAATACATGCCAACGACGAAGCGCGTAATTAACTTGTACCTCGCGTAGGTTATGTTCGACCGCGTGGTCACGATCGTAATTAAATTAACTTAATTTTAAATAGCATGTAAGTAGAATAAGGTCAACCATTGTACTTACGTATTTGCGTCCTTTTGTCCCAATGTAATTGCCATCTTTACCCTCTCACCTAAGTAATCACATCACTATACCACAACTACGCATTAATGAATGAATCCGGTCATTCATGGCTGCGGTTAACTTTCCGGGGGGGGGGGAGTGTGTAGCGGTTAAGCATCGCGCCAATGGGCCGCGACCATCGCGCTACCTCGCGCCGATTTAGCCACCTCGAGACCGCTAACGAGGTGCGCACGCCTTTTTTAATCTATTACCGTGTAACAACCAAAGCGACAACACGTGCTTAACCAACCAAGTGATTCTCAACGCCTTTAAACCGAGTTTAATTAAAACCAGTGTATTGTGTTTTAAGTATCTGTTTATTACGCAGTAATTCCTTGTGACTATTGTATAGAAATACAAGATAATTGACGTGATTTGGTCTCTTTCGATTTCCGCCAATTTTCCGATTTCTCCTCGGAGCGTCAATTTCCTTTGTTGGAAAATCCCAGCCTCTCTCTTTAACCCTCTTTACCAAACCGAAACAGTTAGTATGCAGTTAATTAGTTAGTTTGTCAGTTAGTTAGTTAGTTTGCAGTTAGTTAGTTAATTAGCAGTTATTTAGTTAAGTTGTCAGTTAGTTAGTTAGTTTGACAGTTAGTTAGTTAGTATGCAGTTAATTAGTTAGTTTGTCAGTTAGTTAGTTAGATTGTCTGTTAGTTAGTTAATTTGCTGCAAACTAGTTAGATTGTAAGTTAGTTAGTTTGCAGTTAGTTGGTTAATTTGTAGTTATTTAGTTAGTTTGACAGTTAGTTAGTTAGTATGCAGTTAATTAGTTAGTTTGTCAGTTAGTTAGTCCGATTGTCTGTTAGTTAGTTAGTCTGCTGCAAACTAGTTAGATTGTCAGTTAGTTAGTTAGTTTGCAGTTAGTTAGTTAGTATGCAGTTAGTTAGTTAGTTAGTAAGTTAGTTAGTTAGTTTGTCTACTGGTTAGTTAGTTTGTCAGTTAGTTGGTTAGTCTGCAGCAAACTAGTTAGTTTGTCAGTCAGTTAGTTAGACTACAGCAAACTAGTTAGTTTGTCAGTTAGTTAGTTAGTTTGCAGTTAGTTAGTTAATTTGAAGTTATTTAGTTAATTTGTCAGTTAGTTAGTTAGTTTGACAGTTAGTTAGTTAGTACGCAGTTAATTAGTTACTTTGTCAGTTAGTTAGTTAGATTGTCTGTTAGTTAGTTAGTTTCTCAGTTAGTTAGCTAGTTTGTCAGTTAGTTGGTTAGTTTTTCAGTTAGTTAGTTAGTCTGCTGCAAACTAGTTAGATTGTCGGTTAGTTAGTTAGTTTGACAGTTAGTTAGTTAGTATGCAGTTAGTTAGTTAGTTTGTCAGTTACTTAGTTTGTCAGTTAGTATGCAGTTAGTTAGTTAGTTTGTCAGTTACTTAGTTAGTTTGTCAGTTAGTTAGTTAGTCTGCAGCAAACTAGTTAGTTTGTAAGTTAGTTTGTTAGTTTGTTTAAATATCGCGTTAATTCGACGTGCAAGAATAGTAGAATATTATTCGTCACCCGGTATTGGTTTTTCTGCTTATGTAACATACTCGAGAATGTTCGGCGCTCCTGTCCGCTACGCGTAAACAAGACCGGATACAAAAACGGTCACATACGGATTTCTTCGAAACATCACGCGATCGACCAAACTACGCAGAATTTCAAGCTAACGTTTCGAAACGCGTAATATAGACAAGGAAAGACAATCGAAAGATAGACAAGGATAAACTCAAATTCGGCTACAGCGCCGCCAGTCGGAAATCGCTCTCCGAATTTGACTCTCCTTGTTAAACGAATCACTCTTGATTTGGAAACGGCAGAGAGCAGATGGGCATACGATCCCGCTCCTCCGTACATCTCATATAGAACGAATTGTATAAAGCTTGTCGTTCTTTCGAGCCAGTTAAGAACGTGGTGAAGAAGGTGCAGTGCGAGAACGGATTGGGGTCCGATCCGGTAACGCAAATGCTTCCGCTACACGTTTTAACTGGAGTGAAAAAGAGTCGGAAACGCAAAGAAGTGCAGTACCTAAACGGATTGGGATACCATCCGGTACCAACGACACTTCCGTTTCTAACGAGGAATCTCGTGGGTTATTTCCGAACGTTTCTAGAGCAGCAGTGGTAAAAACCACCTAAGACTGAGGAAACAGGATACGTATCGTTGGACCGATCGGTCGTATCCGAAGGTTCGAGTTTGACCTACGAACTTCCCTTGACTGTCGAACGGTTAAAACCCCACCTAGACGGACCACGCGGTATTCCGTGGGTGGACTTGCCGCCCTCCAGTCGGTGCTAGGAATTTAAATCACGTGTCCAGCATCAGGCGACCTGCTGAAGCGGTATTTCGAAAATACGCCAACGTGTGCGTGGAATACCGCTCAAGAGCAACAGTGGGAAACGTACGCTAACCGTAAGTCGTTGCGAACGCAGACAAGGTACAGTCCCACACCGTACAAGGACGGATTACGAAGACGGTAAGAAACCGAGGATTCGACAACATTTGGAGCCTTACAACCTCCATCTGTTGCCCTTTCCTACGACGGTCGAGATAACGCAGTATAGGAAGAATCGAGGTATAATCTCGTCTTCCTTAGAACTGCAATCAGCTGTTTCCCGGTTTAAAGGGAACGCACACATAAATAAATACAGTCCACCTGTTTCGCCGCGTAACGCAGCGGCAGAGAATCCCCGCTCCTGAGTGCGACAAGCACAGCTAGGAGCGCGAGAAATTCAGAACGAGACGGAAAACGTGACTAACGTTACCGTGTATTTACACCGAGTTCCGTCCTTTTTGTTACAGATAAGAGTGACGCCAGCCGAAGACTCGTCGAGCGAGAGGCGGATTACCTCGTCAGGCGACGAGGCAATTGATTGTAATTTACGTTTTTTTTTCAATTATTAATATCGGCAAACGGCCAAAAATTTCTGTTAATTTCTCTTTTTGTTCTGAATTATTTTATTTTAAGTTTCGTTTTGTTTTATTTTTTGTTTTTCAAATAAACGGCGTCGTCGAAGATCGACGACGCGAAAATACGATTAAAAGAAACGATTTACTTTTCCTTCGTCCTACTCCTTCGTAATCCGGACACCCGTTAGACGAGGTTCTCAAATTAATATTTGAGCCTCCATATTCTAACATAGTTTGACAGTTAGTTTGTTAGTTTGCCGTTAGTTAGTTAGTTTATCAGGTAGTTAGTTAGTTTGACAGTTAGATAGTTAGTATGCAGTTAGATAGTTAGTTTGTCAGTTAGTTAGTTAGATTGTCTTATTAGCTAGTTAGTTTGTCAGTTAGTTAGATAGTTGTCCGTTAGTTAGTTAGTATGCAGTTAGTTAGTTAGTATGCAGTTAGTTACTTAGTTTGCAGTTAGTTATTTAATTTGCAGTTATTTAGTTAGTTTGTCAGTTAGTTAGTTAGTTTGACAGTTAGTTAGTTAGTATGCAGTTAATTAGTTAGATTGTCAGTTAGTTAGTTTGATTTTCTGTAAGTTAGTTAGTTAGTTTGTCAGTTTGTTAATTTGTTTGCTGATAGTTATTTAGTTTGACAGTCAGTTAGTTACATTGCATTAAATCAGTCAGGTTGTCAGTAAGTTAGATAGTCTGCTGTTAATTAGTTAGTTTACAGTTAGTTTGTTAGTTAGTAAGTTAGTTAGTTAGTTTGCAGTTAGATATTTATTTTCCAGTTAGTTAGTTACTATGTCAGTTAGTTAGTTAGTTTGGCAGTTAGTTAGTTAGTTTGACAGTCAGTTAGGTAGTATGCAGTTAGTTAGTTTGTTTGTCAGTTAATTAGTGAGTTTGTCAGTTAGTTAGTGAGTTTGCCTGAAATTAGGTAGTTTGTCAGTGAGTTAGTTAGGTTGCAGTTAGTTAGTTTCTTTGTCAGTTACTCAGTTAGTTTGACAGTTCGTTAGTAACTAAGCACTTAGTTAGATAGTTTGTGAGGTAGTTAGTTAGTATGGCAGTTAGTTAGTTAGTTTGCAGTTAGTTAGTTACATTGTCAGTTAGTTAGTTAGTTTGTCAGTTAGTTAGTTAGTCTGCAGCAAACTAGTTAATTTGACAGTTTGTTAGTTAGTTTACAGTTAAGTAGTTAGTTTACAGGAAATTAATTAATTTGTCAGATCGTTAGTTAGTTTGCAGCAAATTACTTAGTTTGTCAGTTAGTTAGTTAGTTTGCAGTTAGTTAGTATGTCAGTTAGTTACTCAGTTTGCAGTTAGTTAGTTTGTCAGTTAGTTAGTCAGTTTGTCAGTTAGTTAGATTGTTTGCAGTTAGTTAGCTAGTTTGTAGTTAGTTAGATGTTTTGCAGTTGTTTACTTAGTTTGCAGTAAATTAGTTCGATTGTCAGTTAGTTAGCTTGAATACCGTCAGTTATCTAGCTTGCAGTTAGTTAAATTGCTTGCTGTTAGTTAGATAGTTTGTAGTAAGTTAGATTGTCTGCAGATAGTTTGCTAGTTTGCAGTTAGTTAGATAGTTTGCAGTTATTTAGTTAGTTTGTCAGTTAGTTAGTTAGTTTGTCAGTTAGATAGTTAGTTTGTTACTTAGTTAGTTTGATTGCATTATATTAGTTACCCTTGTAAGTTATTTTGTTTGTTTGCAGTTAGTTATTTAGTTTGTCAGTTAGTTAGTTAGTTTGTCAGTTAGATAGTTAGTTTGTCAGTTCGTTAGTTAGTTTGCAGCAAATTAGTTAGTTTGTAGCAAACTATTTAGTTTGCCAGTTCGTTCGTTAGTCTGGTGTTTGTTGGTTTGTTTGTCAGCTAGATAGTTAGATTGTCAGTTAGTTAGTTTATTTGTCTAGTAGTTAGTTTGTTTGCAGATAGTTAGTTAGATTGTCGGTCCGTTAGTTAGATTGCAGCAAACTAGTTAGTTTGTCAGTTAGTTAGTTAGTTTGCAGTTAGTTAGATATTTTCCAGTTAGTTAGTTAGTATGTCAGTTAGTTAGTTAGTTTACAGTTAGTTTGTTAGTTTGTCAGTTAGTTAGTTAGTTTGCAGTTAGTTAGTTAGTTTCCAGTTAGTTAGTTAGTATGTCAGTTAGTTAGTTAGTTTGGCAGTTAGTTAGTTAGTTCGACAGTTAGTTAGGTAGTATGCAGTTAGTTAGTTTGTTTGTCAGTTAGATTGTTTGTTTGCAGTTAGTTAGTTAGTTTGCCAGTCAGTTAGTTAGTTTGCAGTTAGTTAGTTAGTCTGCTGTTAGTTAGGTTGTTTGCAGTTAGTTAGCTAGTTTGCAGTTAGTTAGATATTTTGCAGTTATTTAGTTAGATTGCAGTTAGTTAGTTAGTTTGTCAGTTAGTTAGTTAGTTTACAGATAAGTAGTTAGTTTACAGCAAATTAATTAGTTTGTCAGTTCGTTAGTTAGTTTGCAGCAAATTAGTCAGTTTGTAGCAAACTATTTAGTTTGCCAGTTTGTTCGTTAGTCTGGAGTTTGTTGGTTTGTTTATCAGCTAGTTAGTTAGATTGTCAGTTAGTTAGTTTGTTTGTCTATTAGTTAGTTTGTTTGCAGATAGTTAGTTACATTGTCGGCCCGTTAGTTAGATTGCAGCAAATTAGTTAGTTTGTCAGTTAGTTAGTTAGTTTGCAGTTAGTTACTTAGTTTGTAGTTAGTTAGTTGGTTTGCAGTTAGTTAGTTAGTTTCCAGTTAGTTAGTTAGTATGTCAGTTAGTTAGTTAGTTTGGCAGTTAGTTAGTTAGTTTGCCAGTTAGTTAGTAAATTCGCAGTTAGTTAGTTTGTTTGCAGATAGTTACTTAGCTTGACAGTCAGTTAGTTACATTGCATTAAATCAGTCAGGTTGTCAGTAAGTTAGATAGTCTGCATATAGTTAGTTAGTTTACAGTTAGTTTGTTTGTTTGTCAGTTAGTTAGTTAGTTAGTATGTCAGTTAGTTAGTTAGTTTGGCAGTTAGTTAGTTAGTTCTACAGTTAGTTAGGTAGTTTGTCAGTTACTTAGTTAGTTTGTCAGTTAGTTAGTTAGTCTGCAGCAAACTAGTAAGTTTGTAAGTTAGTTAGTTAGTTTGACAGTTAGTTTGTTAGTTTGCCGTTAGTTAGTTAGTTTATCAGTTAGTTAGTTAGTTTGTCAGTTACTTAGTTAGTTTGTCAGTTAGTTAGTTAGTCTGCAGCAAACTAGTTAGTTTGTAAGTTAGTTAGTTAGTTTGACAGTTAGTTTGTTAGTTTGCCGTTAGTTAGTTAGTTTATCAGTTAGTTAGTTAGTTTGTCAGTTACTTAGTTAGTTTGTCAGTTAGTTAGTTAGTCTGCAGCAAACTAGTAAGTTTGTAAGTTAGTTAGTTAGTTTGACAGTTAGTTTGTTAGTTTGCCGTTAGTTAGTTAGTTTATCAGTTAGTTAGTTAGTTTCCAGTTACTTAGTTAGTTTGTCAGTTAGTTAGTTAGTATGCAGTTAGATAGTCAGCTTTGTCAGTTAGTCAGATAGATTGTCCGTAAGCTGGTTAGTTTGTCAGTTAGTTAGTTAGTTTGTCAGTTACTTAGTTAGTATGCAGTTAGTTAGTTAGTATGCAGTTAGATAGTTAGTTTGTCAGTTACTTAGTTAGTATGCAGTTAGTTAGTTAGTATGCAGTTAGTTAGGTAGTTTGTCAGTTAGTTAGTTTGTCCGGTAGTTAGTTAGTTTGACAGTTAGTTAGTTAGTATGCAGTTACTAGTTAGTTTGTGAGTTAGTTAGTTAGTTTGCAGTTAGTTAGTTAATTTGCAGTGATTTATTTAATTTGTCAGTTAGTTAGTTAGTTTGACAGTTAGTTAGTTAGTACTCAGTTAATTAGTTACTTTGTCAGTTAGTTAGTTAGATTGTCTGTTAGTTAGTTAGTTTCTCAGTTAGTTAGCTAGTTTGTCAGTTAGTTGGTTAGTTTGTCAGTTAGTTAGTTAGTCTGCAGCAATCCAATTACTTTGTCAGTTTGTTAGTTAGTTTGCAGTTAGTTAGTTAATTTGCAGTTATTTAGATAGTTTGTCGGTTAGTTAGTTAGTTTGACAGTTAGTTAGTTAGTATGCAGTTAGTTAGTTAGTTTGTCAGTTACTTAGTTAGTTTGTCAGTTAGTTAGTTAGTCTGCAGCAAACTAGTTAGTTTGTAAGTTAGTTAGTTAGTTTGACAGTTAGTTTGTTAGTTTGCCGTTAGTTAGTTAGTTTATCAGTTAGTTAGTTAGTTTGACAGTTAGATAGTTAGTATGCAGTTAGATAGTTAGTTTGTCAGTTAGTTAGTTAGATTGTCTGTTAGCTAGTTAGTTTGCCAGTTAGTTAGTTAGATTGTCTGTTAGCTAGTTAGTTTGTCAGTTAGTTAGTTAGTATGCAGTTAATTAGTTAGATTGTCAGTTGGTTGTTTAGTTTGGCAGTTAGTTAGTTAGTCTGCTGCAAACTAGTTAGATTGTCAGTTAGTTAGTTAGTTTGCAGTTAGTTAGTTAATTTGCAGTTATTTAGTTAGTTTGTCAGTTAGTTAGTTAGTTTGACTGTTAGTTTGTTAGTTTGCCATTAGTTAGTTAGTTTGTCAGTTAGTTACTTAGTTTGTCTGTTAGTTAGTTAGTTTGTCAGTTAGATTGTTAGTTTGACAGTTAGTTAGTTAGTCTGCAGCAAACTTGTTAGTTTGTCAGTTAGTTAGTTAGTTAATTTGCAGTTATTTAGTTAATTTGTAAGTTAGTTAGTTAGTGTGACAGTTAGTTAGTTAGTATGCAGTTAATTAGTTAGTTTGCCAGTTAGTTAGTTAGATTGTCTGTTAGTTAGTTAGTTAGTTTGTCAGTTAGTTGGTTAGTTTGTCAGTTAGTTAGTCTGCTGCAAACTAGTTACTTTGTCAGTTAGTTAGTTAGTCTGCTGCAAACTAGTTAGATTGTCAGTTAGTTAGTTAGTTTGCAGTTAGTTAGTTAATTTGCAGTTATTTAGTTAGTTTGTCAGTTAGTTAGTTAGTTTGACAGTTAGTTTGTTAGTTTGCCGTTAGTTAGTTAGTTTGTCAGTTAGTTAGTTAGTCTGCAGCAAACTAGTTAGTTTGTAAGTTAGTTAGCTTGCCGTTAGTTAGTTAGTTTATCAGTTAGTTAGTTAGTTTGACAGTTAGATAGTTAGTATGCAGTTAATTAGTTAGTTTGTCACTTAGTTAGTTAGATTGTCTGTTAGCTAGTTAATTTGTCAGTTAGTTAGTTAGATTGTCTGTTAGCTAGTTAGTTTGTCAGTTAGTTAGATAGTTGTCAGTTAGTTAGTCAGTATGCAGTTAGTTAGTCTGCTGCATACTAGTTAGATTGTCAGTTATTTAGTTAGATTGTCAGTTAGTTAGTTAGTTTGACAGTTAGTTAGTTAGTATGCAGTTAATTAGTTAGTTTGTCAGTTAGTTCGTTAGATTGTCTGTTAGTTTGTTAGTTTGTCAGTTAGTTAGTTAGTTTGTCAGTTAGTTAGTTAGATTGTCTGTCAGTTAGTTAGTTTGTCAGTTAGTTAGTTAGTTTGCAGTTAGTTAGTTAATTTGCAGTTATTTAGTTAAGTTGTCAGTTAGTTAGTTAGTTTGACAGTTAGTTAGTTAGTATGCAGTTAATTAGTTAGATAGATTTTTAGTTAGATAGTTTCTCAGTTAGTTAGTTAGTTTGTCAGTTAGTTAGTTAGTTTGACAGTTAGTTAGTTAGTATGCAGTTAATTAGTTAGTTTGTCAGTTAGTTCGTTAGATTGTCTGTTAGTTAGTTAGTTTGTCAGTTAGTTAGTTAGTTTGTCAGTTAGTTAGTTAGATTGTCTGTCAGTTAGTTAGTTAGTTTGCAGTTAGTTATTTAATTTGCAGTTATTTAGTTAAGTTGTCAGTTAGTTAATTAGTTTGACAGTTAGTTAGTTAGTATGCAGTTAATTAGTTAGTTTGTCAGTTAGTTAGATAGATTGTTAGTTAGATAGTTTCTCAGTTAGTTAGTTAGTTTGTCAGTTAGTTAGTTAGTTTGTCGTTTAGTTAGTTAGTCTGCTGCAAACTAGTTAGATTGCCAGTTAGTTAATTTGCAGTTATTTAGTTAGATTGTCAGTTAGTTAGTTAGTTTGACAGTTAGTTAGTTAGTCTGCAGCAAACCAGTTAGTTTGTCAGTTAGTTAGTTTGACAGTTAGTTAGTCAGCCTGCAGCAAACTAGTTAGTTTGTCAGTTAGTTAGTTAGTTTGCAGTTAGTTAGATGATTTGCAGTTATCTAGTTAATTAGTCAGTTAGTTAGTTAGTTAGTATGCAGTTAATTAGTTAGTGTTAAAAAGTATTGGATATATACTTCTAACGAATGAGTCCGGATAGATGTGTGGTATTTTTATAGGGTAAGTGAATCTGACACAAAATGATTTTCTTTTCGTCGGTCTTAAGGACCGACCTTTTATTACAAAATCGAAAATAAAACACAAAAGAAAAACCAACGAACAATTATTCAAAATTAGCGAGACTGACCAATATTAGACGAAAACCGCTTCAGCCTCGTTCCTGCCTAGCTCGGTCGCCGAACTCGCAAGATTGAGGCAGGCCAGGATTCCTATGAACAGAAAAACACGACTATGTGTTAGACACACGTACACGGTATACGTATCTTCGTCGCGCTCGTTTGTTCGCGCTCCTGGCTTCGTAATTCGAACGCACCGGAGCGGAGAATTGTAAAGTGGTCGTAAATTACGAAATATAAATGGACTGTATTTTAGCTAGGAAAAGAATTAAACTTCTTTTCTTCGCCGATTCAGTGGTCGATTGCCCAGTGGACGGGGATGCAAGAGGAGGTTGTAAGGCTCCTAATGCACTGTTCCCGTGAGTATGCACACTGAGTCTGTGCGTCAAGTCGCACTGCAATGCACTGCACGACCGTCAATCTGCGGCTTCTCTTAACACGTTCCAACAGATGACTTATTTGGCCGAGAGTTACACTGCGAAGCCCGACAACACGTTGTTCACTGCACGAATACACTACTCGACGTTATACGTTGCAGTATTTTGAACTACGCGGAGGCCTGACCCACGACTCCGTTACTTCTCCGCACTGGTGCTCCTCTATACGTTACACCGGCGGGATCTATAGAAATAAGGAGGCGAAGACCGAAAATCACACGTCCAAAACGGACGTGGACCTGACTACAGTGAGCCCACCTGGAGGTACACTACGTAGGTGCCTCCCTTTTGGTGTCTCCTAAGCCGAAGGGCAATCACACAGAAGTATGGACGGTAACCGCCGACTTCTATATGATTCAAACGTTTATACGTTGGAATCGACCTTTAAATTCCGCACAGGAGGGGCCGAACACCCTATTGGTGTATTCTCGAGCCCTCCAAAATATGCAGTAAATTTAAACTAATTAAACTCGATCGAGATTTGCTCGAACGAGGATCAGGTGAACTTGCACGAATCGAGATGCGAATCGTGTTGTCCACGCGAGGTGGGAATGAGGGTCCGACGTTGTCGGGCAAGGCTCGCTAGACCCTTTCTAACGATAGCAGTCTTTATGGCTTTTTCGCACGAGGATTTTAACTCTTAAATCGCGATTAACTTCTGATCGAATATGATCGGGTGCCGATGCGTCTCGGTCAGAAGTCACCGTAAGAATGATACGGATTGACAGCCGAAGACGTCGCCGCGGTACTCTTACTGGTCGTTCCGTGGCGCTGTCTGAATTTTGGCCGTCTCTCCTTGTCAAATTATTGGCGCACTACTCTCACGGTACTGACGTCACTAACACCGTTAGCACACTCGAATCGAAAGGTAATGAGCCGTTACCGATGCCAGAAAAACTAATAATACACACGTTTTTCAATCACCGTTCGCTATACAAATCCAATTAGAGATAATCTCTTGGTTATTGTACGTTAACAGGATTAACGGTAATTGCGGCCGAGGCTAATCGCTCGGCATTATGCAATCTTTACCAGTTAGTTTCTCCGTTAGTTAGTCAGATTGTCTGCTAGTTATTTAGTTTCTCAATTAGTTAGTTAGTTTGTCAGTTAGTTAGTTAGTTTGTCGGTTAGTTAGTTAGTCTGCTGCAAACAAGTTAGATTGTCAGTTAGTTAGTTAGTTTGCAGTTAGTTTGTTAGTTTGCAGTTAGTTAGTTAGTTTATCAGTTAGTTAGTTAGTTTGACAGTTAGATAGTTAGTATGCACTTAGATAGTTAGTTTGTCAGTTAGTTAGTTAGATTGTCTGTTAGCTAGTTAGTTTGTCAGTTAGTTAGATAGTTGTCAGTTAGATAGTTAGTATGCAGTTAGTTAGTTAGTATGCAGTTAGTTACTTAGTTTGCAGTTAGTTAGATAATTTGCAGTTATTTAGTTAGTTTGTCAGTTAGTTAGTTAGTTTGACAGTTAGTTAGTTAGTATGCAGTTAATTAGTTAGTTTGTCAGTTGGTTAGTTTGATTTTCTGTTAGTTAGTTAGTTAGTTTGTCAGTTTGTTAGTTAGATTGTCAGTTAGTTAGTTAGTCTGCAGCAAACTAGTTAGATTGTCAGTTAGTTAGTTAGTCTGCAGTTAGTTAGTTTATTTGGAGTTATTTAGTTAGTTTGTCAGTTGCTTTGTTAGTTGTCAGTTAGTTAGTTAGTATGCAGCTAGTTAGTTACTATGCAGTTAATTAGTTAGTTTGTCAGTTAGTTAGTTAGATTGTCTGTCAGTTAGATAGTTTCTTAGTTAGTTAGTTAGTTTGTCAGTTAGTTGGTTAGTTTGTCAGTTAGTTAGTTAGTCTGCGGCAAACTAGTTAGATTGTCAGTTAGTTAGTTAGATTGCAGTAAGTTAGTTAATTTGCAGTTATTTAGTTAGTTTGTCAGTTAGTTAGTTAGTTTGACAGTTAGTTTGTTAGTTGCCGTTAGTTAGTTAGTTTGTCAGTTAGTTAGTTAGTCTGCAGCAAACTAGTCAGTTTGTAAGTTAGTTAGTTAGTTTGACAGTTAGTTTGTTAGTTTGCCGTTAGTTAGTTAGCTTATCAGTTAGTTAGTTAGTTTGACAGTTAGATAGTTAGTATGCAGTTAATTAGTTAGTTTGTCACTTAGTTGGATTGTCTGGTAGCTAGTTAGTTTGTCAGTTAGTTAGTTAGATTGTCTGTTAGTTAGTTAGTCTGCAGCAAACTAGTTAGTTTGTCAGTTAGTTAGTTACTTTGACAGTTAGTTAGTCAGCCTGCAGCTTACTAGTTAGTTTGTCAGTTAGTTAATTAGTTTGTAGTTAGTTAGTTAATTTGCATTTATTTAGTTAATTTGTCAGTTAGTTTGTTATTTTGTATGCAGTTAATTAGTTAGTTTGTCAGTTAGTTAGTCAGATTTTCTGTTAGTTAGTTAGTTTCTCAATTAGTTAGTTAGTTTGTCAGTGAGTTAGTTTGTTTGTCGGTTAGTTAGTTACTCTGCAGCAAACTAGTTAGTTTGTAAGTTAGTTAGTTAGTTTGACAGTTAGTTTGTTAGTTTGCCGTTAGTTTGTTAGTTTATCAGTTAGTTAGTTAGTTTGACAGTTAGATAGTTAGTATGCAGTTGGATAGTTAGTTTGTCAGTTAGTTAGTTAGATTGTCTGTTTGCTAGCTAGTTTGCCAGTTAGTTAGTTAGTTGTCAGTTAGTTAGTTTGTATGCAGTTAGTTAGTTAGTTTGACAGTTAGTTAGTTTGATTTTCTGTTAGTTAGTTTGTTAGTTTGTCAGATTGTTGGTTAGATTGTCAGTTAGATAGTTAGTCTGTAGCAAACTAGTTAGTTTGTCAGTTAGTTAGTTAATTTGCAGTTATTTAGTTAATTTGTCAGTTAGTTAGTTAGTTTGACAGTTAGTTAGTTAGTATGCAGTTAATTAGTTAGTTTGTCAGTTAGTTAGTTAGTTTGACAGTTAGTTAGTTAGTTTGTCAGTTAGTTAGTTAGTTTCACTGTTAGTTAGTTAGTCTGCAGCAAAATAGTTAGTTTGTCAGTTAGTTAATTAGTTTGTCGGTTAGTTAGTTAGTCTGCTGCAAACTAGTTATATTGTCAGTTAGTTAGTTAGTTTGCAGTTATTTAGTTAATTTGCAGTTAGTTAGTTAATTTGCAGTTATTTAGTTAGTTTGTCAGTTAGTTAGTTAGTTTGACAGTTAGTTTGTTAGTTTGAAGTTAGTTAGTTAGTTTATCAGTTAGTTAGTTAGTTTGACAGTTAGATAGTTAGTATGCAGTTGGATAGTTAGTTTGTCAGTTAGTTAGTTAGATTGTCTGTTAGCTAGTTAGTTTGCCAGTTAGTTAGTTAGTTGTCAGTTAGTTAGTTAGTTTGACTTGACAGTTAGTTTGTTAGTTTGCCGTTAGTTAGTTAGTTTGTCAGTTAGTTAGTTAGTTCGACAGTTAGTTAGTAAGTATGCAGTTAATTAGTTAGTTTGTCAGTTAGTTAGTCAGATTGTCTGTTAGTTAGATAGTTTCTTAGATAGTTTGTTAGTTTGCAGTTATTTAGTTAAGTTGTCAGTTAGTTAGTTAGTTTGACAGTTAGTTAGTTAGCATGCAGTTAATTAGTTAGTTTGTCAGTTAGTTAGTTAGATTGCCTGTTAGTTAGTTAGTTTCTCAGTTAGTTAGTTAGTTTGTCAGTTAGTTAGTTCGTTTGTCGGTTAGTCAGTTTGTCAGTTAGTTAGTTAGTTTGTCGGTTAGTTAGTTAGTCTGCTGCAAACTAGTTAGATTGTCAGTTAGTTAGTTTGCAGTTAGTTGGTTAATTTGCAGTTATTTAGTTAGTTTGTCAGTTAGTTAGTTAGTTTGTCGGTTAGTTAGTTAGTCTGCTGCAAACTAGTTAGATTGTCAGTTAGTTAGTTAGTTTGCAGTTAGTTAGTTAGTTTGCAGTTAGTTAGTTAGTTTGCAGTTATTTAGTTAATTTGCAGTTATTTAGTTAATTTGTCAGTTAGTTAGTTAGTTTGACAGTTAGTTAGTTTGTATGCAGTTAATTAGATAGTTTGTCAGTAAGTTGGTTAGATTGTCTGTTAGTTAGTTAGTTTGTCGGCTAGTTGGTTAGTCTGCTGCAAACAAGTTAGATGGTCAGTTAGTTAGTTAGTTTGCAGCTAGTTAGTTAGTTTGCAGTTAGATAGTTAATTTGCAGTTATTTAGTTAGTTTGTCAGTTAGTTAGTTTGTTTGACAGTTAGTTAGGTAGTATGCAGTTAATTAGTTAGTTTGTCAGTTAGTTAGTTAGATTGTCTGTTAGTTAGTTAGTTTGTCAGTTAGTTTGTTAGTTTGACAGTTAGTTAGTTAGTCTGCAGCAAAGTAGTTAGTTTGTCAGTTAGTTAGTTAGTTTGCAGTTAGTTGGTTAATTTGCATTTATTTAGTTAGTTTGTCAGTTAGTTAGTTAGTTTGTCGGTTAGATAGTTAGTCTGCTGCAAACTAGTTAGATTGTCAGTTAGTTAGTTTGCAGTTAGTTGGTTAATTTGCAGTTATTTAGTTAGTTTGTCAGTTAGTTAGTTAGTTAATCTGCAGGAAACTAGTTAGTTTGTCAGTTAGTTAGTTACTTTGACAGTTAGTTAGTCAGCCTGCAGCAAACTAGTTAGTTTGTCAGTTAGTTAGTTAGTTTGCAGTTAGTTAGTTAATTTGCAGTTATTTAGTTAATTTGTCAGTTAGTTAGTTAGTTTGATAGTTAGTTAGTTTGTATGCAGTTAATTAGATAGTTTGTCAGTAAGTTGGTTAGATTGTCTGTTAGTTAGTTAGTTTGTCGGCTAGTTGGTTAGTCTGCTGCAAACAAGTTAGATGGTCAGTTAGTTAGTTAGTTTGCAGCTAGTTAGTTAGTTTGCAGTTAGTTAGTTAATTTGCAGTTAGTTAGTTAGTTTGTAAGTTAGTTAGTTAGGTTGACAGTTAGTTAGTTAGTATGCAGTTAATTAGTTAGTTTGTCAGTTAGTTAGTTAGTTTGTCAGTTAGTTAGTTAGTTTGACAGTTAGTTAGTTAGACTGTAGCAAACTAGTTAGTTTGTCAGTTAGTTAGTTAGTTTGTCAGTTAGTTAGTTAGTTTGCAGTTAGTTGGTTAATTTGCATTTATTTAGTTAGTTTGTCAGTTAGTTAGTTAGTTTGACAGTTAGTTAGTTAGTCTGCTGCAAACTAGTTAGTTTGTCAGTTAGTTAGTTAGCTTGACAGTTAGTTAGTCAGGCTGCTGCAAACTAGTTAGTTTGTCAGTTAGTTAGTTAGTTTGACAGTTAGTTAGTTAGTATGCAGTTAATTGATTAGTTTGTCAGTTAGTTAGTTAGATTGTCTGTTAGTTAGTTATTTTGTAAGTTAGTTAGTTAGTTTGACTGTTAGTTAGTTAGTCTGCAGCAAAATAGTCAGTTTGTCAGTTTGTTAGTTAGTTTGTCGGTTAGTTAGTTAGTCTGCTGCAAACTAGTTATATTGTCAGTTAGTTAGTTAGTTTGCAGTTATTTAGTTAATTTGAAGTTAGTTGGTTAATTTGCAGTTATTTAGTTAGTTTGTCAGTTAGATAGTTAGATTGACAGATAGTTTGTTAGTTTGCAGTTATTTAGTTAAGTTGTCAGTTAGTTAGTTAGTTTGACAGTTAGTTAGTTAGTTTGTCGGTTAGTCAGTTTGTCAGTTAGTTAGTTAGTTTGTCGGTTAGTTAGTTAGTCTTTTTTTTTTTTTTTTTCTTTCGTGGGCAAAATCTTCGAAAGACTCCCTCCCACCTCTTTGGGGGTGGCGGGAGGGGTGTGTGGGATTTTTTTTTTTTTTTTTTTCTTTCGTGGGGAAAATCTTCGAAAGACTCCCTCCCACCTCTTTGGGGAGCGGCGGGAGGGGTGTGTGGGATTCCCCGCGCCCATTGTAACGGGCGCGGGACCTACCCACTAAAACCCCACGGTGACCCTTCCGCACGATTTGGGAGGATACCGGGAATCGCTCGAAGTATACTTCCGGTATCCTCCCCGTGCACGCGCTTTGCGCCCACCCGCGGGGGGACAAACGGGCCGCCGGTAATCGCCCTGTCTCATAGCGGCAGGACGAGGTCACATCGTCCTGCCGCCATCCGTCCCGGGGCCGCGTCTAGTGGCGGCTGCGAGCCCCAACTCGCAACCGCCGCGACCCCATTTCTACCCCTCGGAGGCCGGCAGCTCATGGCCGCACCAGGCCACCGAGGGTGCCGCTCCGTGCGCCGGGCCCGGACAGGAGGCACTGCCACCCCATCCGGTCCGACCCTACTCCGCCTGGCGGGAGGGGGTTCCTATCAGGACCCCCTCCCAGCCTGGGTCATGCGCCACGCCGAGGGCCGCCCGCGTCGCCTGACGCACAGGCGACGCTCTCTCAAACGAGCGCGAGCTTCAGCACGCCGCTGACGCTCGCGCTCCCTTCCCGCGGTCTCCTTCTGCAACATTACGATTTCGCAGAAGGAGGCCACGGCCCTCCACTTCTCCTCGCTGCCGAGCATGGCGCGCACCATGCCCGGCAGCGAGACATCCCGCCCGATGACGCCGATCAGGACACGGCGTTCACCCTCCCATGCAGCGCATACCTCGAGGGTATGTTCCGCCGTGTCCTGCTCAGCGTCACAATGGCAGCAACGCGCCGTCGGCTCCTTCCTATCCGGCACAGGTATCTCCCGAAGCTGCCATGCCCCGAGAACACCTGTGCCATCCTGTAAGTGAGGCTTCCATGGCCTCTGTCCAGCCACTCACATAGGAGTGGCCGAACAGCCCGACTGTCCGGTGCCCCGCGGTAGGCAGAGCCAACCGCTCTTGCCACGCGTGCACCACGGACTGCCGGGCCTGGCGCTTCAACTCGCCCCAAGCAGGTTCCTGCACACCCGGGACCGCCCCACCCCGCGCGACGGTCGACGCGGTGACGATACATCATCGCTTGCGACCGCGCGAGAGATCCACGGGCGGCATCCCCGCAAGAACCGTCGCCGCCTCATGTGACACGGTCCGGCACCCGCGGACGACCCTTAGAGCCATCCGCCTTTCGCACCCGACGCAGCATAGTCATGCCGCGCCGGGAGGCCGCCAGGTCGTCCGCCCAGACGGGGCCCCGTATAGGACCACCGACTGAACCATTGCCACATAGAGGCGGCGAACTCGGCCCGCGGGGCCCCCAGGTTGGGCAGAATCCGGCCCAAAGCCCCGACCATCCTCTCAGCCGGGGACCAGGCAGCGGAAATGCTCCTCGAAACGCCAGTGGCTATCGAGGATCAGCCCCAGATACCTCATCTGGGGCTTCACCTCGATATTAGCCTCACCCACGCGGATCAGAGGGGGTGGCGGATCCTGCCGAGGTGAATGGAACGCTATCACCTCGGTCTTATGGACCGCCACCGTCATCCCCATCCCTCTGATCCGGTCGACGACGCGTTGCGCCCTCCTCCGCGAGACGATTGGCCCTCCCCAGTGCGCCCCGACTGCCAGCACCAGTGTGTCATCTGCATAACACACGGCGCTGACGCAGTCGGGAGGTCTACCCGCAACACTGCGTCGTACGCGATGTTCCACAGGAGTGGCCCGAGGACCGACCCCTGCGGAACACCGCAGTACACCTCCCTCCGCATATGCCCATCCCGGCTCGGATACTCGATCCACCTGCCGCGGAGATAATCCCCGATGACCGCCCCGAGACAAGGGGAGACCCGATGATATTCGAGCCCCTCCTTATCTCCTACCAGGGCAGGGTGTTAAAGGCGTTGGCAATATCCGGATATTGCCAAAGCCACCCTCCCCGGGAGACGGCCGACTCCGAGAGGGCCCTGACACGACCTATCGCGTCGATGGTCGATCGACCCTCCGGAAACCGTACTGGCAGTCGGCCTGGCCGGGGCACCCCGCGCCCGGTGCTCGACGAGGCGAGCAGCAATCACCCGCTCGAAGAGCTTGCCCACCTCGTGGAGGAGACAGATGGGCCGGTATGCGGAGGGAGACTCCGCGGCCCGACCCTCCTTCCGGAGGAGGACCATCCTCGCCACATTCCAACTGGGGGGGAATCGCCCGTCCCTCAGGCATCGGTCGAACAACCGCCTGAGGTCAGCCCCAAGGACGCCCTGGGTCAAGACAAAAACCCGGCCGGGCACACCATCCGGACCCGGGGCCGTGTTACGCGCCCCGACCCGCCTGATGGCCGCGGCCAGCTCCCCTGAGTGACCCCAGTTCGGCCGCCCACTCCCTTGGGACTGCCGCCTCCGCCGGAGGACGTGGTCCCCTCACCCGTATTGGGAAAGAGTATTGACCACGTCCTCCAGCAGCCGGGGGTCAAGACCCTCCGTGACAGGGGCGCCCACGGGCGGAGCTTCTTCTGCACCACCCTGTACGGGCGCCCCCAAGGATCGTCATCGAGGGTCTGGAGGAGATCCTTCCATGCCCGGGTCTTGGCCCGTTTGATGGCGACCTGCAGAGCAACCCGCGCCATCCGGTATGCCTCATACAGGTCACCTGCCCTCGCTCGCGCCACGCCATCGTCCGGTTGTAGACGACGGCGCGCGCGGCCGTACTGGCGTCGGGTGCGGACACTCGCGACCCGCAATTCCGCGATCGCGGCCGACCACCAGTACACCGCCCGGCGAGGAGAAGCTCGCCCGACCCGGGGCATCGACGCGTCGCAAATGTTTGCGGCTAGTACCCCGAGCCGGGCAGCCTCCTCCTCCATGCTTGGCAACACGGCCGCCACCTGCGGCATAGTTGCAGCGAGGGCAGCTGCCATCAGGGCGTCCTTGTCCAGGCGCCGAAGCGCCCAGCGGCGCGGTGGGGTGCCATCCGGGCGGCGGTGCCGGGACGCAGCCCCGGCGGCAGAGACCTCCATCCGGATATACCGGTGATCGGAGAGTGTCTCTGCCTCCGGGGCCACCTGCCAAGCCGGCACCATGCGCACGGCGTTGGGGGTCGCGAATCCAACATCCACGATAGACCCCATATCGCCGCACGCACGTGTGCTCCGACCCCGGTTCAGTAACCGAAGGTCGAGCCCCGCCGCCCAGTCGCCCAGGATCCCGCCGCGAACGGTGGTCCTAGGGGATCCCTGCCACCGACTTGGCGTTAAAGTCCCCCAGGACTAGCACCGGTCGGGCCGCGCAGCGCTGCACACATGCCGCGACCTCGGCCAAGTACAGCTCGAACGCGGCGTGAACGCTGCGGGGCGAGATGTAGCACCCTACTACGGCGACTCCCCCCCAGTCCACGGCGACGAAACCCCGACCGCGCTCCAGAATGGAGAACGGCGGGGACCCGTCGCCACCTCCCCATACCGTCGCCACCAAACCGTCCGTATCGCCCACCCAATGTGGGTGATCCGGCACGCGGTACGGCTCGGCGGCGACCGCCAGGCCAACCCCCCACTCCGCGAGGACTTGGGACATCATGTCCTGTGCCGCGCGGCAGTGGTTGAGATTGGCCTGGAGGAGGAGGCGGGGCGCCGTTATTTAACGGCCGTCCCAGCCTCCTCCCGGCTGTCCGTCCCCGTGGCACCGTCCACCTGCATTGTGGACGCTGCCAGCGACCGCGGTGCCAGAACCGGGCGGGCCCCTTCTTCTTCCCCTTCCGGGAGGGAGAGCACTTTTTGCTCCCCACCCTGTGATCGGCTGGTCTCCCCATGTCCGCACATAGCGGGCAGTGGGGGGCCGCCGAACACTGGCTCGCGCGGTGGTCATTCGCCCCGCAGCGGTAACACTGACCGCTGCGGTCCACCGGCGAGGTGCACCGCTGCCTCACGTGCCCCAGATCGAGGCAGCGGTGACACTGGAGTTGGCGCGGCGCGAGTATCTCCACTCGCGCCGAAACCCACCCCACCAACACCCTCCCGGATTCTGCCACCTTTCGGGCGGCGGAGAGGGGACACCGGGCCCACACCGACCCCAGGCCGGAAGGAGACCTGCGGATTTCTCCGACCCGCACGTCTCCCTCGGGGCAATCACCCGCCCTCGCTAGGGCACAGGACACCTCCTGCGCGGTGACCGAGTCGTCCAACCCACATATGCGCATCTCTGTGCACTTCGTGGGCCGGACGACTCGGACACCCCGCTCGCCCAGCTGCTTCTGGAGCCTCTGGGCGAGTCGGTCCGCCTTCTCGCCGCCCTCTGGACCAGGGATCTCCAGCAGGAGACCCCCGGTCACGGCCCTCGTCGCCCTCACGGAAGCGATGCCGAGCTCCTCCAGGGATATATTATCCCTGGCGAGCCGCATGGCCCCCGCGAGTGTCAGGTCCCCCCCCCCCCCCCGAGGAACGGTCAGCGTCACTGCTGCCGTTTTAGGGTGGCGCCCTGGTCGCACCTTCGCGGCCTTTCCCTTGGCCGCGGGCGGCACCGTAGCGGCCACGGTGGGAGGAGCCTTCCCTCCCCCCACCCCCGCCCGAACCGACCTTGGTCAGGGAGGCACCGCCTTCCCGCCGACCACACCTCCGTGGAGGAGCTCCTCCCGGAAGGCGGCCAGCTTGCCATCGATCATGTTCCCGATCCTCCTCAGAAGTTCATCCTCTGAGGAGAATGGGGAACTCTTCGCGGGCGGAGTGCGGGTGGAAGGACCCGCGACACTGCCGCCGCACTCCGCTTTTTTTCCACGACCGTGGGTCGTGGTGGTGGCGGTGGAGGAGGAGGGAGGATAGGAGGGAGGGCTGCGCTGTTCCAGCGCGCCTCTGCCCTCATCCTCCCCCGTCGCTCCTCCTCCACCAGGAGCTGCAGCCGGGCATTTCGCCCACACAACTCCTGTGTCGCTTCCCTCATCCTCTGGGCCGCTACCCTACGGGGTCTGCCCCGCAGGTCTTCTGCCCCTTCGAGGAGCAGGCCGCGGCCACCTTCTCCACCCGCCTCAGGGACGAGGAGATCCTCTCGGATATCGCCTCGGTTACCTCGTCCCTGAGGCAACTCACCATCACGACCGGGTTCATCGCCCGGTCCACTCCGTCGACGGCCTGCCCCGTCCGCTTCCTCTTGGAGCCTATGTGGCTCCTCGTGGAAGGAAGAACGAGACTGACGCAGTCTCGTCGTCCTCCTCCACCTTCCACAACTGGGCCAGGCGCTGAGTGAGGCGCGAGCGCCGTCACCCTAGCCCCAACACCATCATCGTCCTTCCCCTCCAATATAACCCGTCCCATCCCCGTTTTATTTTGAACATCCATGTATGAATCCCACGAGTAGGTCGGAAATAAAGGTCCCCCCGGGCAGAGCCGCCTTACCCGGGTAAGCCTAATACTCCGGGGGTTCGGCAGGTGCCACGGAGGTGGTCGCTTGGGATAGGGCCTTCTCCCCCAACCATGCATCCCATCGCCGCGCACCATAGCTTAGGATTGGAGGGCGATATTATAGAGTCGCCATACTCTTGGCCCAGGCGGTTAAGCCAAGGCCCCCGTTTCTCCTGCCGTCACGTACCATTCACAAAACCAAAAAGGAATTATGACTGGGTCGTCGCGACGACCAACAGGAGGCTTACGGTGTGATTAGCTTCAGGTACCTCGGGGTCGCTACGCCCCGTACTGCGGCCGACGATTGCCGGACACAGCCCTGAGGGGCACTTAGTTAGTCTGCTGCAAATTAGTTAGATTGTCAGTTAGTTGGTTTGCAGTTAGTTGGTTAATTTGCAGTTATTTAGTTAGTTTGTCAGTTAGTTAGTTAGTTTGACAGTTAGTTAGTTACTCTGCAGCAAACTAGTTAGTTTGTCAGTTAGTTAGTTAGTTTGACAGTTAGTTAGTTAGTATGCAGTTAATTAGTTAGTTTGTCAGTTAGTTAGTCAGATTGTCTGTTAGTTAGATAGTTTCTTTGATAGTTAGATAGTTTGTCCAGTTAGTTGGTTACTTTGTCAGTTAGTTGGTTAGTCAGCAGCAAACTAGTTAGTTTGTCAGTTGGTTAGTTAATTTGCAGTTATTTAGTTAATTTGTCAGTTAATTAGTTAGTTTGACAGTTAGTTAGTTAGTACGCAGTTAATTAGTTAGTTTGTCAGTTAGTTAGTTAGATTGTCTGTTAGTTAGTTAGTTTCTCAGTTAGTTAGTTAGTTTGTAAGTTAGTTAGTTAGTTTGTCAGTTAGTTAGTTAATTTGCAGTTATTTAGTTAATTTGTCAGTTAGTTAGTTAGTTTGACAGTTAGTTCGTTTGTATGCAGTTAATTAGTTAGTTTGTCAGTTAGTTAGTCAGATTGTCTGTTAGTTAGTTAGTTTCTCAATTAGTTAGTTAGTTTGTCAGTTAGTTAGTTAGTTTGACAGTTAGTTAGTTAGTATGCAGTTAATTAGTTAGTTTGTCAGTTAGTTAGTTAGATTGTCTGTTAGTTAGTTAGTTTGTCTGGTAGTTTGTTAGTTTGCCGTTAGTTAGTTAGTCTGCAGCAAACTAGTTAGTTTGTCAGTTAGTTAGTTAGTTTGCAGTTAGTTAGTTAATTTGCAGTTATTTAGTTAATTTGTCAGTTAGTTAGTTAGTTTGACAGTTCGTTAGTTAGTTTGCAGTTAGTTAGTTAATTTGCAGTTATTTAGTTAATTTGTCAGTTAGTTAGATAGTTTGACAGTTCGTTAGTTAGTACGCAGTTAATTAGTTAGTTTGTCAATTAGTTAGTTAGATTGTCTGTTAGTTAGTTTCTCAGTTAGTTAGTTAGTTTGTCAGTTAGTTGGTTAGTTTGTCAGGTAGTTAGTTAGTCTGCTGCAAACTAGTTAGATTGTCAGTTAGTTAGTTAGTTTGCAGTTAGTTAGTTAATTTGCTGTTATGTTGTTAGTTTGTCAGTTAGTTAGTTAGTTTGACAGTTAGTTAGTTAGTATGCAGTTAGTTAGTTAGTTTGTAACTTAGTTAGTTAGGTTGCCAGTTAGTTAGTTAGTATGCAGTTAATTAGTTAGTTTGTCAGTTAGTTAGTTAGATTGTCTGTTAGTTAGTTAGTTTGAGTGTTAGTTAGTTAGTCTGCAGCAAAATAGTTAGTTTCTCAGTTAGTTAGTTAGTTTGTCGGTTAGTTAGTTAGTCTGCTGCAAACTAGTTATATTGTCAGTTAGTTAGTTAGTCTGCAGTTATTTAGTTAATTTGCAGTTAGTTAGTTAGTTTGCTGTTATGTAGTTAGTTTGTCAGTTAGTTAGTTAGTTTGACAGTTAGTTTGTTAGTTTGCCGTTAGTTAGTTAGTTTGTCAGTTAGTTAGTTAGTCTGCAGCAAACTAGTTAGTTTGTCAGTTAGTTAGTTAGTTTGCAGTTACTTAGTTAATTTGCAGTAATTTAGTTAATTTGTCAGTTAGTTAGTTAGTTTGACAGTTCGTTAGTTAGTACGCAGTTAATTAGTTAGTTTGTCAGTTAGTTAGTTAGATTGTCTGTTAGTTAGTTAGTTTCTCAGTTAGTTAGTTAGTTTGTCAGTTAGATGGTTAGTTTGTCAGTTAGTTAGTTAGTCTGCTGCAAACTAGTTAGATTGTCAGTTAGTTAGTTAGTTTGCAGTTAGTTAGTTAACTTGCAGTTATTTAGTTAGTTTGTCAGTTAGTTAGTTAGTTTGACAGTTAGTTTGATAGTTTGCCGTTAGTTAGTTAGTTTGTCAGTTAGTTAGTTAGTCTGCAGCAAACTAGTTAGTTTGTCAGTTAGTTAGTTAGTTTGCAGTTACTTTGTTAATTTGCAGTTATTTAGTTAATTTGTCTGTTAGTTAGTTAGTTTGACAGTTCGTTAGTTAGTTTGCAGTTAGTTAGTTAGTATGCAGTTAGTTAGTTACTTTGTAAGTTAGTTAGTTAGTTTGTCAGTTAGTTAGTTAGTTTGTCAGTTAGTTGGTTAGTCTGCAGCAAACTAGTTAGCTTGTCAGTTAGTTAGTTAGTTTGACAGTTAGTTAGTTACTCTACAGCAAAGTAGTTAGTTTGTCAGTTTGTTAGTTAGTATGCAGTTAGTTGGTTAATTTCCAGTTATTTAGTTAGTTTGTCAGTTAGTTAGTTAGTTTGACAGTTAGTTAGTTAGTCTGTAGCATACTAGTTAGTTTGTCAGTTAGTTAGTTAGTTTGTCGGTTAGTTAGTTAGTCTGCTGCAAACTAGTTAGTTTGTCAGTTAGTTAGTTGGTTTGCAGTTTGTTAGATTAGTATGCAGTTAGTTAGTTAATTTGTAAGTTAGTTAGTTTGTTTGTCAGTTAGTTAGTTAGATTGTCAGTTAGTTGGTTAGTCTGCAGCAAACTAGTTAGTTTGTCAGTTAGTTAGTTAGTATAACAGTTAGTTAGTTTGTCTACAGCAAACTAGTTAGTTTGTCCCCTTAGTTAGTTGGTTTGCAGTTAGTTGGTTAATTTGCAGTTATTTAGTTAGTTTGTCAGCTAGTTAGTTAGTTAGTCTGCAGCAAACTAGTTAGTTTGTCAGTTAGTTAGTTAGTTTGACAGTTAGTTAGTCAGCCTGCAGCAAACTAGTTAGTTTGTCAGTTAGTTAGTTAGTTTGTAAGTTAGTTAGTTAGTTTGTCAGTTAGTTAGTTAGTTTGTCAGTTAGTTGGTTAGTCTGCAGCAAACTAGTTAGTTTGTCAGTTAGTTAGTTAGTTTGACAGTTAGTTAGTTAGTCTACGTCAAACTTGTTAGTTTGTCAGTTAGTTAGTTAGTTTGCAGTTAGCTAGTTAATTTGCAGTTATTTAGTTAATTTGTCAGGTAGTTAGTTAGTTTGACAGTTAGCTAGTTAGTACGCAGTTAATTAGCTAGTTTGTCAATTAGTTAGTTAGATTGTCTGGTAGTTAGTTTCTCAGTTAGTTAGTTAGTTTGTCAGTTAGTTGGTTAGTTTGTCAGTTAGTTAGTTAGTCTGCTGCAAACTAGTTAGATTGTCAGTTAGTTAGTTAGTTTGCAGTTAGTTAGTTAATTTGCAGTTATGTTGTTAGTTTGTCAGTTAGTTATTTAGTTTGACAGTTAGTTAGTTAGTATGCAGTTAGTTAGTTAGTTTGTAACTTAGTTAGTTAGGTTGATAGTTAGTTAGTTAGTATGCAGTTAATTAGTTATTTTGTCAGTTAGTTAGTTAGATTGTCTGTTAGTTAGTTAGTTTGTCAGTTAGATAGTTACTTTGAGTGTTAGTTAGTTAGTCTGCAGCAAAATAGTTAGTTTGTCAGTTAGTTAGTTAGTTTGTCGGTTAGTTAGTTAGTCTGCTGCAAACTAGTTATATTGTCAGTTAGTTAGTTAGTCTGCAGTTATTTAGTTAATTTGCAGTTAGTTAGTTGATTTGCAGTTGTGTAGTTAGTTTGTCAGTTAGTTAGTTAGTTTGACAGTTAGTTTGTTAGTTTGCCGTTAGTTAGTTAGTTTGTCAGTTAGTTAGTTAGTCTGCAGCAAACTAGTTAGTTTGTCAGTTAGTTAGTTAGTTTGCAGTTACTTAGTTAATTTGCCGTTATTTAGGTTATTTGTCAGTTAGTTAGTTAGTTTGACAGTTAGTTAGTTAGTCTACATCAAACTTGTTAGTTTGTCAGTTAGTTAGTTAGTTTGCAGTTAGTTAGTTAATTTGCAGTTATTTAGTTAATTTGTCAGTTAGTTAGTTAGTTTGACAGTTAGTTAGTTAGTACGCAGTTAATTAGTTAGTTTGTCAGTTAGTTAGTTAGATTGTCTGTTAGTTAGTTAGTTTCTCAGTTAGTTAGTTATTTTGTCAGTTAGTTAGTTAGATTGTCTGTTAGTTAGTTAGTTTGTCAGTTAGATAGTTAGTTTGAGTGTTAGTTAGTTAGTCTGCAGCAAAATAGTTAGTTTGCCAGTTAGTTAGTTAGTTTGTCGGATAGTTAGTTAGTCTGCTGCAAACTAGTTATATTGTCAGTTAGTTAGTTAGTCTGCAGTTATTTAGTTAATTTGCAGTTATTTAGTTAGTTTGTCAGTTAGTTAGTTAGTATGACAGTTAGTTTGTTGGTTTGCCGTTAGTTAGTTAGTTTGTCAGTTAGTTAGTTAGTCTGCAGCAAACTAGTCAGTTTGTCAGTTAGTTAGTTAGTTTGCAGTTACTTAGTTAATTTGCCGTTATTTAGGTTATTTGTCAGTTAGTTAGTTAGTTTGACAGTTCGTTAGTTAGTACGCAGTTAATTAGTTACTTTGTCAGTTAGTTAGTTAGATTGTCTGTTAGTTAGTTAGTTTGTCAGTTAGATAGTTAGTTTGAGTGTTAGTTAGTTAGTCTGCAGCAAAATAGTTAGTTTGTCAGTTAGTTAGTTAGTTTGTCGGTTAGTTAGTTAGTCTGCTGCAAACTAGTTATATTGTCAGTTAGTTAGTTAGTCTGCAGGTTGGTTAATTTGCGGTTGTGTAGTTAGTTTGTCAGTTAGTTAGTTAGTTTGACAGTTAGTTAGTTAGTCTGCAGCAAACTAGTTAGTTTGTCAGCTAGTTAGTTAGTTTGTCGGTTAGTTAGTTAGTCTGCAGCAAACTAGTTAGTTTGTCAGTTAGTTAGTTAGTTTGCAGTTAATTAGTTAATTTGCTGTTATTTAGTTAGTTTGTCAGTTAGTTAGTTAGTTTGACAGTTAGTTAGTTAGTATGCAGTTAGTTAGTTAGTTTGTCAGTTAGTTAGTTAGATTGACTGTTAGTTAGTTAGTATGCAGTTAATTAGTTAGTTTGTCAGTTAGTTAGTTAGATTGTCTGTTAGTTAGTTTGATTTTCTGTTAGTTAATTAGTTAGATTGCAGTTAGTTTGTTAGATTGTCAGTTAGTTAGTTAGTCTGCAGCAAACTAGTTAGATTGTCAGTTGGTTAGTTAGTTTGCAGTTAGATAGTTAATTTGCAAAGTTGGTTAGTTAGTTTGCAGTAATTTAGTTAGTTTGTCAGTTAGTTGGTTAATTTGCAGCAAATTTAGTTAGTTTGTCAGTTAGTTAGTTAGTTTGACAGTTAGTTAGTTAGTCTGCAGCATCAAGCTTGTTAGTTTGTCAGTTAGTTAGTTAGTTTGTCAGTTAGTTAGTTATTTTGCAGTTATTTAGTTAATTTGTCAGTTAGTTAGTTAGTTTGACAGTTAGTTAGTTAGTATGCAGTTAATTAGTTAGTTTGTCAGTTAGTTAGTTAGATTGTCTGTTAGTTAGTTAGTTTGTCAGTTAGTTAGTTAGTTTGACTGTTAGTTAGTTAGTCTGCAGCAAACTAGTTAGTTTGTCAGTTAGTTAGTTAGTTTGACAGTTAGTTAGTTAGTCTGCTGGAAACTAGTTAGATTGTCAGTTAGTTAGTTAGTTTGCAGTTAGTTAGTTAGTAGGGAGTTAGTATGCAGTTAGTTAGTTAGTTTGTATGTTAGTTAGTTAGCTTGTCAGTTAGTTGGTTGGTCTGCAGCAAACTAGTTAGTTTGTCAGTTAGTTAGTTAGTTTGACAGTTAGTTAGTTAGTATGCACGTTAATTGTTAGTTTTGTCAGTTAGTTAGTTAGATTGTCCGTTAGTTAGAATAGTTTTTTTAGATAGTTAGTTAGTTTGTCAGTTAGTTGGTTAGTTTGTCCAGTTAGTTAGTTAGTCTGCTGCAAACTAGTTAGATTGTCAGTTAGTTAGTTGGTTTGCAGTTAGTTAGTTAATTTGCAGTTATGTTGTTAGTTTGTCAGTTAGTTAGTTAGTTTGACAGTAAGTTGGTAAGTATGCAGTTAATTAGTTAGTTTGTCCAGTTAGTTAGTTAGATTGTCTGTTAGTTAGTTAGTTTGTCAGTTAGTTAGTTAGTTTGACTGTTAGTTAGTTAGTCTGCAGCAAAATAGTTAGTTTGTCAGTTAGTTAGTTAGTTTGTCGGTTAGTTAGTTAGTCTGCTGCAAACTAGTTATATTGTCAGTTAGTTAGTTAGTCTGCAGTTATTTAGTTAATTTGCAGTTGTGTAGTTAGTTTGTCAGTTAGTTAGTTAGTTTGACAGTTAGTTAGTTAGTTTGCCGTTAGTTAGTTTGGTTGTCAGTTAGTTAGTTTGTCGCAGCAAACTAGTCAGTTTGTTGACAGTTAGTTAGTTAGTATGCAGTTACTTGGTTAATTTGCCAGTTATTTAGGTTGTTTGTCAGTTAGTTAGTTAGTTTGACAGTTCGTTAGTTAGTACGCAGTTAATTAGTTACTTTGTCAGTTAGTTAGTTAGATTGTCTGTTAGTTAGTTAGTACGCAGTTAATTAGTTACTTTGTCAGTTAGTTAGTTAGATTGTCTGTTAGTTAGTTAGTTTCTCAGTTAGTTAGTTAGTTTGTCAGTTAGTTAGTTAGTTTGTCTGTTAGTTAGTTAGTCTGCTGCAAACTAGTTATATTGTCAGTTAGTTAGTTAGTCTACAGTTATTTAGTTAATTTGCAGTTAGTTAGTTAATTTGCAGTAATTTAGTTAGTTTGTCAGTTAGTTGGTTAGTCTGCAGCAAACTAGTTAGTTTGTCAGTTAGTTAAATTAGTTTGACAGTTAGTTAGTTAGTCTACATCAAACTTGTTAGTTTGTCAGTTAGTTAGTTAGTTTGCAGTTAGTTAGTTAATTTGCAGTTATTTAGTTAATTTGTCAGTTAGTTAGTTAGTTTGACAGTTAGTTAGTTAGTACGCAGTTAATTAGTTAGTTTGTCAGTTAGTTAGTTAGATTGTCTGTTAGTTAGTTAATTTGTCAGTTAGTTAGTTAGTTTGTCGGTTAGTTAGTTAGTCTGCAGCAAACTAATTAGTTTGTAAGTCAGTTAGTTAGTTTGACAGTTAGTTTGTTAGTTTGCCGTTAGTTAGTTAGTTTATCAGTTAGTTAGTTAGTTTGACAGTTAGATAGTTAGTATGCAGTTAGATAGTTAGTTTGTCAGTTAGTTAGTTAGATTGTCTGTTAGCTAGTTAGTTTGTCAGTTAGTGAGTTAGATTGTCAGTTTGTTAGTTAGTTTGTCAGTTAGTTAGTTAGTTGTCAGGTAGTTAGTCTGCTTAGTATGCAGTTAGTTAGTTAGATTGTCTGGTAGTTAGTTAGTTTGTCAATTAGTTAGTTAGTTTGTCCGTTAGTTAGTTAGTTTGCAGTTATTTAGTTAGTTTGCCAGTTAGTTAGGTAGATTGTCTGTTAGTTAGTTAGTTTCTCAGTTAGTTAGCTAGTTTGTCAGTTAGTTGGTCAGTTTGTCAGTTAGTTAGTTAGTCTGCTGCAAACTAGTTAGATTGTCAGTTAGTTAGTTAGTTTGCAGTTAGTTAGTTAATTTGCAGTTATTTAGTTAGTTTGTCAGTTAGTTAGTTAGTTTGACAGTTAGTTAGTTAGTATGCGGCTAGTTAGTTAGTTAGTTAGTTTGACAGTTAGTTAGTTAGAATGCAGTTAGTTAGTTAGTTTGTCAGTTAGTTAGTTTGATTTTCTGTTAGATAGTTAGTTGGTTTGTCAGTTAGTTAGTTAGATTGTCAGTTAGTTAGTTAGTCTGCAGCAAACTAGTTAGATTGTCAGTTAGTTAGTTAGTTTGCAGTTAGTTAGTTAGTTAGTTAGTATGCAGTTAGTTAGTTAGTTTGTAAGTTAGTTAGTTAGTTTGTCAGTTAGTTAGTTAGTTTGTCAGTTAGTTGGTTAGTCTGCAGCAAACTAGTTAGTTTGTCAGTTAATTAGTTAGTTTGACAGTTAGTTAGTTACTCTACAGCAAAGTAGTTAGTTTGGCAGTTTGTGTGTTAGTTTGCAGTTAGTTGGTTAATTTCCAATTATTTAGTTAGTTTGTCAGTTAGTTAGTTATTTTGACAGTTAGTTAGTTAGTCTGTAGCAAACTAGTTAGTTTGTCAGTTAGTTAGTTAGTTTGTCGGTTAGTTAGTTAGTCTGCTGCAAACTAGTTAGATTGTCAGTTAGTTAGTTAGTTTGCAGTTTGTTAGTTAGTATGCTGTTAGTTAGTTAGTTTGTAAGTTAGTTAGTTAGTTTGTCAGTTAGTTATTTAGTTTGTCAGTTAGTTGGTTAGTCTGCAGCAAACTAGTTAGTTTGTCAGTTAGTTAGTTAGTATAACAGTTAGTTAGTTTGTCTACAGCAAACTAGTTAGTTTGTCCCCTTAGTTAGTTAGTTTGCAGTTAGTTGGTTAATTTGCTGTTATTTAGTTAGTTTGTCAGCTAGTTAGTTAGTTTGACAGTTGGTTAGTTAGTCTGCAGCAAACTAGTTAGTTTGTCAGTTAGTTAGTTAGTTTGACAGTTAGTTAGTCAGCCTGCAGCAAACTAGTTAGTTTGTCAGTTAGTTAGTTAGTTTGACAGTTAGTTAGTTAGTATGCAGTTAATTAGTTAGTTTGTCAGTTAGTTAGTTAGTTTGTCACAGTATTGGTTAATTTAATTGACGGGTAGTTAGTTTGTCAGTTAGTTAGTTAGTTTGACTGTTAGTTAGTTAGTCTGCAGCAAAATAGTTAGTTTGTCAGTTAGTTAGTTAGTTTGTCGGTTAGTTAGTTAGTCTGCTGCAAACTAGTTAGATTGTCAGTTAGTTAGTTAGTTTGCAGTTATTTAGTTAATTTGCAGTTAGTTAGTTAATTTGCAGTTATTTAGTTAGTTTGTCAGTTAGTTAGTTAGTTTGACAGTTAGTTTGTTAGTTTGCCGTTAGTTAGTTAGTTTGTCAGTTAGTTAGTTAGTTTGACAGTTAGTTAGTTAGTATGCAGTTAATTAGTTAGTTTGTCAGTTAGTTAGTTAGATTGTCTGTTAGTTAGATAGTTTCTTAGATAGTTAGTTAGTTTGTCAGTTAGTTGGTTAGTTTGTCAGTTAGTTAGTTAGTCTGCTGCAAACTAGTTAGATTGTCAGTTAGTTAGTTAGTTTGCAGTTAGTTAGTTAATTTGCAGTTATTTAGTTAGTTTGTCAGTTAGTTAGTTAGTACGCAGTTAATTAGTTAGTTTGTCAGTTAGTTAGTTAGATTGTCTGTTAGTTAGTTAGTTTCTCAGTTAGTTAGTTAGTTTGTCAGTTAGTTGGTTAGTTTGTCAGTTAGTTAGTTAGTCTGCTGCAAACTAGTTAGATTGTCAGTTAGTTAGTTTGCAGTTAGTTAGTTAATTTGCAGTTATTTAGTTAGTTTGTCAGTTAGTTAGTTAGTTTGACAGTTAGTTAGTTAGTATGCAGTTAGTTAGTTAGTTTGTAAGTTAGTTAGTTAGGTTGACAGTTAGTTAGTTAGTATGCAGTTAATTAGTTAGTTTGTCAGTTAGTTAGTTAGTTTGTCAGTTAGTTAGTTAGTTTGACAGTTAGTTAGTTAGTATGCAGTCAGATAGTTAGTTTGTCAGTTAGTTAGTAAGTTTGTCTGTTAGTTAGTTAGTCTGCTGCAAACTAGATAGATTGTCAGTTAGTTAGTTAGTTTGCAGTTAGTTAGTTAGTATGCAGTTAGTTAGTTAGTTTGTAAGTTAGTTAGTTAGTTTGTCAGTTAGTTAGTTAGTTTGTCAGTTAGTTAGTTAATTTGAAGTTATTTAGTTAATTTGTCAGTTAGTTAGTTAGTTTGACAGGTAGTTAGTTTGTCAGTTAGTTAGTTAGATTGTCTGATAGTTAGTTAGTTTCTCCAGTTATTTAGTTAGTTTGTCGGTTAGTTAGTTAGTTTGACAGTTAGTTAGTTAGTATGCAGTTAGTTAGTTAGTTTGTAGTTAGTTAGTTAGTTTGCAGTTAGTTAGTTAGTTTCCAGTTACTTAGTTAGTTTGTCAGTTAGTTAGTTAGTCTGCAGCAAACTAATTAGTTTGTAAGTTAGTTAGTTAGTTTGACAGTTAGTTTGTTAGTTTGCCGTTAGTTAGTTAGATTATCAGTTACTTAGTTAGTTGGACAGTTAGATAGTTAGTATGCAGTTGGATAGTTAGTTTGTCAGTTCGTTAGTTAGATTGTCTGTTAGCTAGTTAGTTTGTCAGTTAGTTAGTTTGATTTTCTGTTAGTTAGTTAGTTAGTTTGCCAGATTGTTAGTTAGATTGTCAGTTAGTTAGTTAGTCTGCAGCAAACTAGTTAGATTGTCAGTTAGTTAGTTAGTTTGCAGTTAGTTGGTTAATTTGAAGTTATTTAGGTAGTTTGTCAGTTAGTTAGTTAGTTTGACAGTTAGTTAGTTAGTATGCAGTTAATTAGTTAGTTTGTCAGTTAGTTAGTTAGTTAGTTTGACAGTTAGTTAGTTAGTATGCAGTTAGTTAGTTAGTTTGTCAGTTAGTTAGTTTGATTTTCAGTTAGTTAGTTAGTTAGTTTGTCAGTTAGTTAGTTAGATTGTCAGTTGGTTAGTTAGTCTACATCAAACATGTTAGTTTGTCAGTTAGTTAGTTAGTTTGCAGTTAGCTAGTTAATTTGCAGTTATTTAGTTAATTTGTCAGGTAGTTAGTTAGTTTGACAGTTAGCTAGTTAGTACGCAGTTAATTAGCTAGTTTGTCAATTAGTTAGTTAGATTGTCTGGTAGTTAGTTTCTCAGTTAGTTAGTTAGTTTGCAGTTAGTTAGTTTGTCAGTTAGTTGGATTAGTTTGTCAGTTAGTTAATTAGTTTGCAATTAGTTAGTTAAATTGCAGTTATTTAGTTAGTTTGACAGTTAGTTAGTTAGTATGCAGTTAGTTAGTTAGTTTGTAACTTAGTTAGTTAGGTTGATAGTTAGTTAGTTAGTATGCAGTTAATTAGTTATTTTGTCAGTTAGTTAGTTAGATTGTCTGTTAGTTAGTTAGTTTGTCAGTTAGATAGTTAGTTTGAGTGTTAGTTAGTTAGTCTGCAGCAAAATAGTTAGTTTGTCAGTTAGTTAGTTAGTTTGTCGGTTAGTTAGTTAGTCTGCTGCAAACTAGTTATATTGTCAGTTAGTTAGTTAGTCTGCAGTTATTTAGTTAATTTGCAGTTGTGTAGTTAGTTTGTCAGTTAGTTAGTTAGTTTGACAGTTAGTTTGTTAGTTTGCCGTTAGTTAGTTAGTTTGTCAGTTAGTTAGTTAGTCTGCAGCAAACTAGTCAGTTTGTCAGTTAGTTAGTTAGTTTGCAGTTACTTAGTTAATTTGCCGTTATTTAGGTTATTTGTCAGTTAGTTAGTTAGTTTGACAGTTCGTTAGTTAGTACGCAGTTAATTAGTTACTTTGTCAGTTAGTTAGTTAGATTGTCTGTTAGTTAGTTAGTACGCAGTTAATTAGTTACTTTGTCAGTTAGTTAGATTGTCTGTTAGTTAGTTAGTACGCAGTTAATTAGTTACTTTGTCAGTTAGTTAGTTAGATTGTCTGTTAGTTAGTTAGTTTCTCAGTTAGTTAGTTAGTGTGTCAGTTAGTTAGTTAGTTTGTCTGTTAGTTAGTTAGTCTGCTGCAAACTAGTTATATTGTCAGTTAGTTAGTTAGTCTACAGTTATTTAGTTAATTTGCAGTTAGTTAGTTAATTTGCAGTAATTTAGTTAGTTTGTCAGTTAGTTGGTTAGTCTGCAGCAAACTAGTTAGTTTGTCAGTTAGTTAGTTAGTTTGACAGTTAGTTAGTTAGTCTACATCAAACTTGTTAGTTTGTCAGTTAGTTAGTTAGATTGTCTGTTAGTTAATTAATTTGCAGTTATTTAGTTAATTTGTCAGTTAGTTAGTTAGTTTGACAGTTAGTTAGTTAGTACGCAGTTAATTAGTTAGTTTGTCAGTTAGTTAGTTAGATTGTCTGTTAGTTAGTTAGTTTGTCAGTTACTTAGTTAGTTTGTCAATTAGTTAGTTATTCCACAGCAAACTAATTAGTTTATAAGTTAGTAAGTTAGTTTGACAGTTAGTTTGTTAGTCTGCCGTTAGTTAGTTAGTTTATCAGTTAGTTAGTTAGTTTGACAGTTAGATAGTTAGTATGCAGTTGGATAGTTAGTTTGTCAGTTAGTTAGTTAGATTGTCTGTTAGCTAGTTAGTTTGTCAGTTAGTTAGTTAGATTGTCTGTTAGCTAGTTAGTTTGTCAGTTAGATAGTTAGTTGTCAGGTAGTTAGTTTGTATGCAGTTAGTTAGTTAGTTTGTTAGTTAGTTAGTTAGTTTGTCAATTAGTTGGTTAGTTTGTCAGTTAGTTAGTTAGTACGCAGTTAATTAGTTAGTTTGTCAGTTAGTTAGTTAGATTGTCTGTTAGTTAGTTAGTTTCTCAGTTAGTTAGCTAGTTTGTCAGTAAGTTGGTCAGTTTGTCAGTTAGTTAGTTAGTCTGCTGCAAACTAGTTAGATTGTCAGTTAGTTAGTTAGTTTGCAGTTAGTTAGTTAATTTGCAGTTATTTAGTTAGTTTGTCAGTTAGTTAGTTAGTTTGACAGTTAGTTAGTTAGTATGCGGCTAGTTAGTTAGTTAGTTAGTTTGACAGTTAGTTAGTTAGTATGCAGTTAGTTAGTTAGTTTGTCAGTTAGTTAGTTTGATTTTCTGTTAGATAGTTAGTTGGTTTGTCAGTTAGTTAGTTAGATTGTCAGTTAGTTAGTTAGTCTGCAGCAAACTAGTTAGATTGTCAGTTAGTTAGTTAGTTTGCAGTTAGTTAGTTAGTATGCAGTTAGTTAGTTACTCTACAGCAAAGTAGTTAGTTTGGCAGTTTGTGTGTTAGTTTGCAGTTAGTTGGTTAATTTCCAATTATTTAGTTAGTTTGTCAGTTAGTTAGTTATTTTGACAGTTAGTTAGTTAGTCTGCAGCAAACTAGTTAGTTTGTCAGTTAGTTAGTTAGTTTGTCGGTTAGTTAGTTAGTCTGCTGCAAACTAGTTAGATTGTCAGTTAGTTAGTTAGTTTGCAGTTTGTTAGTTAGTATGCTGTTAGTTAGTTAGTTTGTAAGTTAGTTAGTTAGTTTGTCAGTTAGTTATTTAGTTTGTCAGTTAGTTGGTTAGTCTGCAGCAAACTAGTTAGTTTGTCAGTTAGTTAGTTAGTATAACAGTTAGTTAGTTTGTCTACAGCAAACTAGTTAGTTTGTCCCCTTAGTTAGTTAGTTTGCAGTTAGTTGGTTAATTTGCTGTTATTTAGTTAGTTTGTCAGTTAGTTGGTTAGTTTGTCAGTTAGTTAGTTAGTCTGCTGCAAACTAGTTAGATTGTCAGTTAGTTAGTTAGTTTGCAGTTAGTTAGTTAGTATGCAGTTAGTTAGTTAGTTTGTAAGTTAGTTAGTTAGTTTGTCAGTTAGTTAGTTAGTTTGTCAGTTAGTTAGTTAATTTGAAGTTATTTAGTTAATTTGTCAGTTAGTTAGTTAGTTTGACAGGTAGTTAGTTTGTCAGTTAGTTAGTTAGATTGTCTGATAGTTAGTTAGTTTCTCAGTTAATTAGTTAGTTTGTCAGTTAGTTAGTTAGTTTGACAGTTAGTTAGTTAGTATGCAGTTAGTTAGTTAGTTTGTAAGTTAGTTAGTTAGTTAGTTTGTCAGTTAGTTAGTTAGTATGCAGTTAGTTAGTTAGTTTGTCGGTTAGTTAGTTAGTCTGCAGCAAACTAATTAGTTTGTAAGTTAGTTAGTTAGTTTGACAGTTAGTTTGTTAGTTTGCCGTTAGTTAGTTAGATTATCAGTTACTTAGTTAGTTTGACAGTTAGTTAGTTAGTATGCAGTTAGTTAGTTAGTTTGTCGGTTAGTTAGTTAGTCTGCAGCAAACTAATTAGTTTGTAAGTTAGTTAGTTAGTTTGACAGTTAGTTTGTTAGTTTGCCGTTAGTTAGTTAGATTATCAGTTACTTAGTTAGTTGGACAGTTACAGTTAGTTAGTTAGTTAGTTTGTCAGTTCGTTAGTTGGTTTGCAGTTCGTTAGTTAGATTGTCTAGTTAGTTTGTTTGTCAGTTAGTTAGTTTGATTTTCTGTTAGTTAGTTAGTTAGTTTGCCAGATTGTTAGTTAGATTGTCAGTTAGTTAGTTAGTCTGCAGCAAACTAGTTAGATTGTCAGTTAGTTAGTTAGTTTGCAGTTAGTTGGTTAATTTGAAGTTATTTAGGTAGTTTGTCAGTTAGTTAGTTAGTTTGACAGTTAGTTAGTTAGTATGCAGTTAGTTAGTTAGTTTGTCAGTTAGTTAGTTTGATTTTCTGTTAGATAGTTAGTTGGTTTGTCAGTTAGTTAGTTAGATTGTCAGTTAGTTAGTTAGTCTGCAGCAAACTAGTTAGATTGTCAGTTAGTTAGTTAGTTTGCAGTTAGTTAGTTAGTATGCAGTTAGTTAGTTAGTTTGTAAGTTAGTTAGTTAGTTTGTCTGCAGCAAACTAGTTAGTTTGTCAGTTAGTTGGTTAGTCTGCAGCAAACTAGTTAGTTTGTCAGTTATTTAGTTAGTTTGACAGTTAGTTAGTTACTCTACAGAAAAGAAGTTAGGTTCACACTTGTGTTGTTAGTTTGCAGTTAGTTGGTTAATTTCCAATTATTTAGTTAGTTTGTCAGTTAGTTAGTTATTTTGACAGTTAGTTAGTTAGTCTGTAGCAAACTAGTTAGTTTGTCAGTTAGTTAGTTAGTTTGTCGGTTAGTTAGTTAGTCTGCTGCAAACTAGTTAGATTGTCAGTTAGTTAGTTAGTTTGCAGTTTGTTGTTAGTTGGTATGCTGTTAGTTAGTTAGTATGTCAGTCAGTTAGTTAGTTTGTCAGTTAGTTATTTAGTTTGTCAGTTAGTTGGTTAGTCTGCAGCAAACTAGTTAGTTTGTCAGTTAGTTAGTTAGTATAACAGTTAGTTAGTTTGTCTACAGCAAACTAGTTAGTTTGTCCCCTTAGTTAGTTAGTTTGCAGTTAGTTGGTTAATTTGCTGTTATTTAGTTAGTTTGTCAGCTAGTTAGTTAGTTTGACAGTTGGTTAGTTAGTCTGCAGCAAACTAGTTAGTTAGTTTGTCAGTTAGTTAGTTAGTTTGACAGTTAGTTAGTCGGCCTGCAGCAAACTAGTTAGTTTGTCAGTTAGTTAGTTAGTTTGACAGTTAGGTTAGTTGGTATGCAGTTAATTAGTTAGTTTGCAGTTAGTTGGTTAGTTATGACAGTTAGTTAGTAGTTTGTCAGTTAGTTAGTTAGTTTGTCGGTTAGTTAGTTAGTCTGCACAGCAAACTAATTTAGTTTGCTCAAGTTAGTTAGTTAGTTTGACAGTTAGTTTGTTAGTTGCCGTTAGTTTGTTAAAGGATTATCAGTTAGTTAGTAAGTTTGACAGTTAGATAGTTAGTATGCAGTTAGATAGTTAGTTTGTCAGTTAGTTAGTTAGATTGTCTGTTAGTTAGTTAGTTTGTAAGTTAGTTAGTTTGATTTTCTGTTAGATAGTTAGTTAGTTTGTCAGTTTGTTAGTTAGATTGTCAGTTAGTTAGTTAGTCTGCAGCAAACTAGTTAGATTGTCAGTTAGTTAGTTGGTTTGCAGTTAGTTAGTTAATTTGTAGTTATTTAGTTAGTTTGTCAGTTAGTTAGTTAGTTTGCCAGTTAGTTAGTTAGTATGCAGCAAACTAGATAGTTTGTCAGTTAGTTAGTTAGTTAGTTTGACAGTTAGTTAGTTATGCAGTTAGTTGGTTAGTTTGTCAGTTAGTTAGTTAGTTGATTTTCAGTTAGTTAGTTAGTTAGTTTTGTCAGTTAGTTAGTTAGATTGTCAGTTGGTTAGTTAGTATACATAAAACAAGTTAGTTTGTCAGTTAGTTAGTTAGTTAGAAGTTAGCTAATTAATTTGCAGTTATTTAGTTAATTTGTCAGTTAGCTAGTTAGTTTGACAGTTAGTTAGTTAGTACGCAGTTAATTAGTTAGTTTGTCAGTTTGTTAGTTAGATTGTCTGTTAGTTAGTTGGTTTCTCAGTTAGTTAGTTAGTTTGTCAGTTAGTTGGTTAGTTTGTCAGTTAGTTAGTTAGTCTGCTGCAAACTAGTTAGATTGTCAGTTAGTTAGTTAGTTTGCAGTTAGTTAGTTAATTTGCAGTTATGTTGTTAGTTTGTCAGTTAGTTAGTTAGTTTGACAGTTAGTTAGTTAGTATGCAGTTAGTTAGTTAGTTTGTAATTTAGTTAGTTAGTTAGTTTTACAGTTAGTTATTATGCAGTTAATTAGTTATTCAGTTAGTTAGTTTTATTTTCTGTTAGTTAGTTAGTTTGTCAGTTAGTTGGTTGGTTGTCAGTTAGTTAGTTTGTCCGCAGCACAATAGTTAGCTTGTCAGTTAGTTAGTTAGTTTGTCGGTTAGTTAGTTAGTCTGCTGCAATATTTTTATTTTGTCTGTTTGTTAGTTTTTCTGCAGTTATTTAGTTTATTTTCAGTTTTGTAGTTAGTTTGTCAGTTAGTTAGTTAGTTTGACAGTTAGTTTGGTTAGTTTGCCGTTAGTTAGTTGGTTTGTCAGTTAGTTAGTTAGTCTGCAGCAAACTAGTCAGTTTGTCAGTTAGTTGTTAGTTTGCAGTTAGTTAGTTAATTTGCCGTTATTTAGGTTAGTTTGTCAGTTAATTAGTTAGTTTGACAGTTAGTTAGTTAGTACGCAGTTAATTAGTTAGTTAATTTGTCAGTTAGTTAGTTAGTTTGACAGTTAGTTAGTTAGTACGCAGTTAATTAGTTAGTTTGTCAGTGAGTTAGTTAGATTGTCTGTTAGCGAGGTAATTTGTCAGTTAGTTAGTTAGTTTGTCAATTAGTTAGTTAGTTCCACAGCAAACTAATTAGTTTATAAGTTAGTAAGTTAGTTTGCTGCAAACTAGTTAGTTTGTTAGTCTGCCGTTAGTTAGTTAGTTTATCAGTTATTTAGTTAGTTTGACAGTTAGATAGTTAATTTGCAGTTGGATAGTTAGTTTGTCAGTTAGTTAGTTAGATCTGTCGCTTAGCTAGTTAGTTTGTCAGTTAGTTAGTTAGATTGTCTGTTAGCTAGTTAGTTTGTCCAGTTAGTTAGTTAGTTTGTCAGGTAGTTTTTTTGTATGCAGTTAGTTAGTTAGTTTGTTAGTTAGTTAGTTAGTTTGTCAATTAGTTGGTTAGTTTGTCAGTTAGTTAGTTAGTACGCAGTTAATTAGTTAGTTTGTCAGTTAGTTAGTTAGATTGTCTGTTAGTTAGTTAGTTTCTCAGTTAGTTAGCTAGTTTGTCAGGTCAAGTTGGTCAGTTTGTCAGTTAGTTAGTTAGTCTGCTGCAAACTAGTTAGATTGTCCAGTTAGTTTGTTAGTTTGTCAGTTAGTTAGTTAATTTGCAGTTATTTAGTTAGTTTGTCAGTTAGTTAGTTAGTTTGACAGTTAGTTAGTTAGTATGCGGCTAGTTAGTTAGTTAGTTAGTTTGACAGTTAGTTAGTTAGTATGCAGTTAGTTAGTTAGTTTGTCAGTTAGTTAGTTTGATTTTCTGTTAGATAGTTAGTTGGTTTGTCAGTTAGTTAGTTAGATTGTCAGTTAGTTAGTTAGTTTGCAGAAAAATAGTTAGATTGTCAGTTTGTTAGTTAGTTTGAAGTTAGTTGAATTGGTAGTTTGCAGTTAGTTAGTTAGTCTACAGCAGTTAGTTAGTTGGTTTGTCAGTTAGTTGGTTAGTTTGTCAGTTGAAGTTGGTTAGTCTGCAGCAATTTAGTTGAATTTTGTCAGTTAATTAGTTAGTTTGACAGTTAGTTAGTTAGTCTACAGCAAACTAGTTGGGTGTCAGTTAGTTAGTTAGTTTGCAGTTAGTTGGTTAATTTGCAGTTCTTTAATTAGTTTGTCAGTTAGTTGATTCCATTTGACAGTTGATTTGGTTAGTATGCAGTTAGTTAGTTGGTTAGTTAGTTAGTTTGACAGTTAGTTGAATTTAGTCTGCTGCAAACTAGTTAGTTGTCAGTTAGTTAGTTAGTTTGCAGTTAGTTGGTTAATTTCTGTTGAAAGTTGAATTGGTTTGTCAAGTTAGTTAATTGGGTGTCAGTTAGTTGAATTAGTCTGCAGCAAACTAGTTAGATTGGTCAGTTAGCAAACTAGTTAGTTTGCAGTTAGTTGGATTAGTATGCAGTTAGTTGGTTACTCTACAGCAAAGTAGTTAGTTTGGCAGTTTATTGTGTTAGTTTGCAGTTAGTTGGTTAAATTGCAGTTATTTAGTTAGTTTGTCAGTTAGTTAGTTATTTTGACAGTTAGTTAGTTGGTCTGTAGCAAACTGGTTGGTTTTGTCAGTTAGTTAGTTAGTTCGTCGGTTAGTTAGTTAGTCTGCTGCAAACTAGTTAGATTGTCAGTTAGTTAGTTGGTTTGCAGTTTGTTAGTTAGTATGCTGTTAGTTAGTTAGTTTGTAAGTTAGTTAGTTAGTATGTCAGTTAGTTATTTAGTTTGTCAGTTGGTTGGTTGGTCTGCAGCAAACTAGTTAGTTTGTCAGTTAGTTAGTTAGTATAACAGTTAGTTAGTTTGTCTTCAGCAAACTAGTTAGTTTGTCAGTTAGTTAGTCAGTTTGCAGTTAGTTGGTTAATTTGCTGTTATTTAGTTAGTTTGTCAGTTAGTTAGTTAGTTTGACAGTTAGTTAGTTAGTCTGCAGCAAACTAGTTAGTTTGTCAGTTAGTTAGTTAGTTTGACAGTTAGTTAGTTAACTTGCAGTTATTTAATTAGTTTGTCAGTTAGTTAGTTAGTTTGTCGGTTAGTTAGTTAGTATGCAGTTAATTAGTTAGTTTGTCAGATAGTTAGTTAGATTGTCTGTTAGTTAGTTAGTTTCTCAGTTAGTTAGTTAGTTTCTCAGTTAGTTAGTTAGTTTCTCAGTTAGTTAGTTAGTTTGTCGGTTAGTTAGTTAGTCTGCTGCAAACTAGTTAGATTGTCAGTTAGTTAGTTTCCAGTTAGTTAGTTAATTTGCAGTTATTTAGTTAGTTTGTCAGTTAGTTAGTTAGTATGCAGTTAGTTAGTTAGTTTGTAAGTTAGTTAGTTAGTTTGTCAGTTAGTTAGTTAGTTTGTCAGTTAGTTAGTTAATTTGAAGGTTAATTATTTATTGGTATTGTCGGATTAGTTAGTTAGATTGTCCGTTAGTTGAATGGTTTCTTAGATAGTTGGTTAGTTGTCCAGTTAGTTGGTTGTAGTTTGTCAGTTAGTTAGTTAGTCTGCAAACTAGTTAGATTAATCAGTTAGTTAGTTGGTTTGCAGTTAGTTAATTTAATTTTGTCAGTTATTTAGTTAGTTTGACAGTTAGTTAGTTTGTCCAGTTAGTTAGTTAGATTGTCTGATAGTTAGTTTGTCAGTTAGTTAGTTAGATTGTCAGTTAGTTAGTTGGTTGGTTGTCCATTAGTTAGTTAGTTTGCAGTTAGTTAGTTTATGTTATTGTAAGTTAGTTAGTTGGTTTGTAGTTTAGTTAAGTTAAGTTAGTTAGTCTGCTGCAAGTTAGTTAGTATGCGGTTGTGGTTAGTTGGTTGGTCTGCAGTTAATTGGTTTAATTGGTCTGCAGTTATTTAGTTGGATTTGTCAGTTAGTTAGTTAGTTTGACAGTTGGTTAGTTGGTATGCAGTTAGTTAGTTGGTTTGTGAGTTAGTTGGATTAGGTTGACGGATTAGTTGGTTAGTATGCAGTTAATTAGTTAGTTTGTCAGTTGGTTAGTTAGTTTGTCTGTTGGTTAGTTTGTTTGATCAGTTGTGCCAGATTAGTTGACTGGCGCAAACTAGTTAGTTAGTTTGTCAGTTAGTTAGTTAGTTTGTCTGTTAGTTAGTTAGTCTGCTGCAAACTAGATAGATTGACAGTTAGTTAGTTAGTATGCAGTTAGTTAGTTAGTTTGTAAGTTAGTTAGTTAGTTAGTTTGACAGTTAGTTAGTTAGTATGCAGTTAGTTAGTTAGTTTGTCGGTTAGTTAGTTAGTCTGCAGCAAACGGGTGGTTGTTGTAAGTTAGTTAGTTAGTTTGACAGATTAGTTTGTTAGTTTGCCGTTAGTTAGTTAGATTATCCAGTTACTTAGTTAGTTGGACGGTTAGATAGTTGTAGTATGCAGTTGGATGAGTTAGTTTTGTCAGTTCGTTAGATTAGATTGTCTGTTAGCTAGTTAGTTTGTCAAAGTTGAGTTAGTTTGATTTTCTGTTAGTTAGTTAGTTAGTTTGCCAGATTAGATTAGTTAGATTGTCAGTTGAGTTAATTGGTCTTGCGTAACTAGTTGGGTTGTATCGAGTTAGTTGAGTTTAGTTTGCAGTTAGTTGGTTAATTTGAAGTTATTTAGGTAGTTTTGTCAGTTAGTTGAGATTAGTTTGACAGTTAGTTGGATTAGTATGCACGGATTAGTTGGTTAGTTTGTCAGTTGAGTTAGTTAGATTTGTCTGTTAACAGATAGTTAGTTGGTTTGTCCAGTGTAGATTAGTTAGATTGTCAGTTAGTTAGTTAGTCTGCACGGCAAAATTCTAGTTAGTTTGTCGAGTTAGTTGAGTTGGTTTGTCCGGTTGGCATTAGTTAGTCTGCCAGTTAGACTGGTTAGTATTGTCCAAGTTAGTTAATTAGTTTGTCAGTTAGTTGAGTTAGTTTGTCAGTTAGTTGGTTGACTGCAGCTAACTGGATTAGTTTGTCAGTTGGTTAGATTTAGTCTGTTACTGATTGGTTCGTTAGTTGCCAGTTAGTTAGTTAGTTTGTCAGTTAGTTGGTTAGTCTGCAGCCAAACTAGTTAGTTTGGTCAGTTAGTGTGGATTGGTTGCAGTTACTTGGTTAATTTGCCGTTATTTGGATTGTTTGTCAGTTAGTTAGTTAGTTTGCTGACAGTTCCTTAACGGTCTGTAGTAAACGCAGTTAATTAGTTGGACTTTGTCAGTTAGTTAGTTAGTCTGCTGCAATCTGTTAGTTAGATTCGTTGCACCAGTTAATTAGTTAGTTTGTCAGTTAGTTAGTTAGATTGTCTGTTAGTTAGTTGGTTAGTTTGTCAGTTAGTTAGTTAGTTTGTCAGTTAGTTAGTTAGTTTGTCTGTTAGTTGGTTAGTCTGCTGCAAACTAGTTGATATTGTCAGTTAGTTAGTTAGTCTACAGTTAGTTGGTTAATTTGCTGTTATTTAGTTGGATTAGTTTGTCAGCTAGTTTAGTTAGTTTGTCAGTTGGTTGGTTAGTCTGCAGCAAACTAGTTAGTTTGTCAGTTAGTTAGTTAGTTTTGACAGTTAGTGAGTGTAGTCGGCCTACATCAAACTTGTTAGTTTTGTCCAGTTAGTTAGATTAGTTTTGACAGCGGTTAGTTAGGTTGATTTACGGCGGTTATTTAGGTTGGTTTGTCAGTTAGTTAGTTAGATTGACTGAGTTAGTTGAGTTAGTACCGTCAGTTGAATTAGTTAGTTTGTCAGTTAGTTAGTTAGATTGTCTGTTAAAATAGTTGGTTTGTCAGTTAGTTAGTTGGTTTGTCGGTTAGTTAGTAAGTCTGCTGCAAAACTAGTTGGGTTTATAAGTTAGTTAGTTAGTTTGCCAGTTAGTTTAGTTAATTTGCCGTGGTTAGTTAGTTAGTACGTTAGTTAGTTAGTTTGTTGTCAGTTAGTGATTAGTTTGACTTAGTTGGTTTGCAGTTTGCCGATTTACCGTTATTTGGTTTTGGTCCAGTTGAGTTCGACAGTTAGATTTAGTCAATTGCAGTTTAATTATTATGCGAATTAGTTATTAGTTTGTCAGTTAGTTAGTTAGATTTGTCCGTTAGCAAGATGGTTCTGGTTAGTTGGTTGATAGTTAGTTGGTTGGTTGTCCAGGTTAGTTGGTTTAGTGTCAATTGCAAACTAGTTGGTTAGTCTGCAACTAGTTAGTGTCAATTAGTTGAATTGGATTTGCAGTTAGTTGAAGTTAATTTTGTCCAGAATATTGGAATTGAATTTGTCCAGATTGAATTAGTTGGTACGCAGTTAATTAGTTAGTTTGTCAGTTGAGTTAGTTAGATTGTCCGTTAGTTAGTTAGTTTCTCAGTTAGTTGGCTAGTTTGTCAGTTAGTTGGTCAGTTTGTCAGGATTAGTTGGTTGGTCTGCTGCAAACTAGTTAGTTTATCGTTAATCAGTTAATGGGTAATTGCAGGTTAGTTTAGTTACATTTGCGGTTAGTTAGTTAGTTTTGTCAGTTAGTTAGTTAGTTTGACAATTTAGTTAGTTAGTTTGATGCAGTTGGTTAGATTGTAGTTTGTTAGATTAGTTATGCGACTAGTTAGTAAATTAGTTACTTGGTTTGACAGTAAGTTGGATTGGTATGTCAGATTAATTGAGTTAGTTTGTCGAGTTAGTTGAAGTTGATTTGTCAGTTGGTTGAACTAGTTATGCGAGTTAGTTAGGTGAGCTGTAGCAAACTAGTTAGTTTGTCAGGTAGATTAGTTAGTTAGTTTGCTCAATTGGTTGACAGTTGAATTAGTCTGCAAACTAGATAGAATTAGTTAGATTAGTTAGTATGCCAGTTAGTTGAATTGGTATGCAGTTTAAGATTGAATTGAATTTAGTAAATGCAGTTAAATTTTTGAACTCGTTGGTATGCAGTTGAATTGGTTAGTTTGATCAGTTAGTTTTATCAGTTAGTCTGCAGTTAGTGATTTGTAGTTATGAATTAGTTAGCGTTAGTCTGCGGTGCAAACTAGTTATTTGCCGTTCAATTAGGTAATTGGTTAGTTAGTTAGTTTGACAGTTCCTTGAATTTACTCTACAGCAGTTAGTTAGTTACTATTGGCCCGGTTTGTGTGTTAGTTTGCTGTTAGTTAGTTAATTGTGCCAGTTATTTAGTTACTTTGTCAGTTAGTTGATTAGATAGGTGTCTGTTAATTGAATCTAGTTTCTCAGTTAGTTAGTTAGTTTGTCAGTTAGTTAGTTGTAGTTTGTCTGTTAGTTAGTTAGTCTGCTGCAAACTAGTTATATTGTCAGTTAGTTAGTTGGTCTACAGTTTATTTAGTTAATTTGCAGTTGGTTAGTTAGTTAATTTGCCGGTAAGTTGGTTAGTTAGTTTGTCCAGTTAGTTGAGTTGGGTTAGTCTGCAGCAAACTGGTTGGACGTCAGTTAGTTAGTTAGTTTTGACGGATTAGTTGGTTAGTCTACATCAAACTTGTTAGTTTGTCAGTTATTAGTTGAATTGTGTTGCAGTTGCAGTTGGTTAATTTGCAGTTATTTAGTTAATTTGTCCAGTTAGTTAGTTAGTTTGACAGTTAATGGTTGGTTAGTACGCGATTAATTAGTTAGTTTGTCCAGTTAGTTAGTTAGATTGTCTGTTAGTTGAATTAGTTTGTCAGTCAGTTACGTAGTTAGTTTGTCAATTAGTTAGTTATTCTACAGCAAAACTAATTAGTTTATAAGTTAATAGTTAGTTTGACAGTTAGTTTGTTAGTCTGCCGTTAGTTGGAGTTAGTTTATCAGTTAGTTAGTTAGTTTGACGGTTAGACTAGTTAGTATCGGTTGGATGATATGCAGTTTGTAACAGTTAGTTAGTTTGTCAGTTAGTTAGTTTAGATTGTGCCCTTCAGTTAGCTGAATTAGTTTTGTCAGTTAGTTAGTTAGATTACGTCTGTCTGTTAGCTGGTTAGATTGGACATCAGTTAGTAGAATTGGTTAGTTGTCAGGTAGTTGGATTTTTGTATGCAGTTGGTTAGTTGGTTTGTTAGTTGGTTAGATTAGTTTGTCAGATTAGTTGGTTGATTTGTCCAGTTAGTTAGTTTGTCAGTTGTAAGTTGGATTAGTACGCAGTTAGTCGTTAGGTTATCAGTTGAGTTAGTTACTGAATTGTCTGTTAGTTAGTTAGTTTCTCACGGTTAGTTGCTTCAGATTTGTCAGTTAGTTGGTCAGTTTGTCAGATTAGTTAGTTAGTCTGCCAAACTAGTTGCAGTGTCAATTGAATTGAATTGGTTACGAATTGGTTAGTTAGTTTGTCAGTTAGTTGAGTTGAATTTGTAGTTATTTAGTTAGTTTGTCAGTTAGTTAGTTAGTTTGACAGTTGTAGTTAGTAGTACATACGCTGCGACTAGTTGAGTTGAATTAGTTAGTTTGACGGTTAGTTAGTTGGTATGTCACGTTGGTTGAATTAGTTTGTCAGTTGAATTAGATTTGACTTTGACTATTGGTGTTAGAACTGTAGTTAGTTGGTTTTGTCAATTAGTTAGTTAGATTGTCCAGTTAGTTAGTTGGTCTGCAGCAAACTAGTTTTAGATTGTCAGTTAGTTAGTTGGTTTGCAGTTAGTTAGTTAGTATGCAGTTAGTTAGTTGGTTTTGTAAGTTGAGTTAGTTGGTTTGTCAGTTAGTTAGTTAGATTTGTCCAGTTGGTGGTTAATTTGAAGTTATTTAGT